>CAIGRF010222667.1:0-24151 GCA_903798235.1 Fraxinus ornus | reverse complement strand
TTGCATGTGCGGTGCAAATTATTTATTCGATTCGAATAGAAGCAATAAAATAGTTTTAAATAATTAATTTAAAAAGGGAAAAGCACTTCCAAATAATTTATTCCCCCTCCATGCCATCTCATATCAAAATGGGTAAATTGAACTTTAGTCCCAGCCTTTATTAATTGATGTTAAGCTCCTCGAGCTTTTGTTTTCAGTGCAAGTTGGTCTTGGTTTCGTCAATAAAGATGAATCATATGCGTGGGCGTGGCACATGCTAAAATAAGAAAGGGATATTTTGATTTTAATTTTTAGACTCCGAGTTAACTTTTCTATAAACACTATAGTCCAATCAAATTTTTTTGTTTTAGTTTTGATTTTTTCATTCACTTTACACACACTCTAAGAGTGAGTTTGATCGACTTTATAAAAAAATGTCATTTTTTACTCAAATTTTTGTTCTTAGAGTGTTTGATTGAAATTTTTTTCATAAAAAATGTTTTTTAAGAGTTAATCATGTAACTAAATTTTCTTCGAAAACTAGGAAAACATTTTTAATTTTCAAGCAACTCTCTCTCTCTCTCTCTCTCTCTCTCAATAAAAGATGGATAAGCCCATATTTCAGTCATATTAAAATTTTCATTTTCATTCTTCTACTTATTTTTAAGCACATATTTTTGAATAAAATAATAGTTTCCATCGCATCAATAACTTTTCCTTCTTTTTCAACCACTTCTCTATCAATCTACTATTCTAAAATACATTCTTCCAAAATAATGTGGCTCAAACACACCCTAAGCATTATAATTTTCAGTTGAAAATTAAATCAATCAAATGCATTTAATTAATAATTTTCATGCAAATAAATTCTAAGCAATTAAATTACTTAGAGCTTATTTTTTTCATGAAAATTTCATAGCTACAATCAAATACACATTAAAAGCAAAAGATTTCTGAAATTCTAAAGATTGATGAAGTGTAATTGAAATTTTTGGGGTTTTGCATATTAGTAGATTTGAAAAATTAAAAAAAAAAAAAATGTTCTTTTGCTATTTTAGTGCGGGCTGCTTGCAATCTTCAAATGATTTTAGAATGAACTTGCAAAGGAAATGGTCAAAAGGTAAAAAAGGAAAGGTTAGGGATGATTTTGATACCGACTCTAAAGATTGGAGACAAGGCGTGCAATTTATAGTGTGGAAACCAAACAAACAGAAAACATTGTTCCGACTCTGTGGTCTTCCGCCCCTCTCCAAGTAATGCTCATAAAGACACAATCTTGATCTGAATTCTATCTTGAGTTCAATTATGGAGAGTATGGCACTGTATTCTCCATCCACCACCGCTGCCTTCTCCCGCCGCTTGTCCCCCCACATCCGCCGCCGTCCTTCCGCTGCACATCTCCGCCCCATCTCCTTCCTCAATAACCTCCCTCCACTCTCCACTACCCACAAATTCACTCTCTTTAATCCCATAAAGTTCTCCCTTCAACCGCAGAAATTCATTCCCCACAGCTCATCAGCCGAAAATACACCAGTATCCACTGATTCAAAGTCCCAAAATCCTCCACCAGAAGGCGCAAAAATTATTCCATTAATAGTCGCCCTTTCCATAGGTCTCATAGTCCGCTTCGTCGTCCCCAGACCCCCTGAAGTCACCCCACAAGCCTGGCAATTACTCTCCATTTTCCTCTCCACCGTCGCCGGCCTTGTTGTTAGCCCGCTCCCCGTCGGCGCCTGGGCTTTTCTGGGCCTCACCACTTCAATTCTAACCAAAACCTTGACTTTTTCTACTGCCTTCGGCGCCTTCACCAATGAGGTGATCTGGCTGATTGTAATCTCATTCTTCTTCGCCCGTGGGTTCGTGAAAACCGGCCTTGGCGATCGGATAGCGACTTATTTTGTGAAATGGTTGGGAAAGAGTACGCTGGGATTGTCCTACGGACTGACTTTGAGTGAGGCGTTGATTGCACCGGCAATGCCGAGCACTACTGCCAGGGCCGGAGGGGTTTTCTTGCCAATTATTAAGTCATTGTCGCTCTCTGCGGGGAGTAAACCTGGAGAACCATCAAAGAAGAAGCTTGGATCTTATTTAGTACAATCTCAATTTCAGGTTCGTTCTTAAATTTTGTGGGTTCATTTTTGTTTATGTTATCCTTATTACTTGGATTTGTGAATATTTTACATCGACTACCTAGTTTGCAGAATTAAGGTACAATTCTGAAGTAGATTGCACTCTAGCAATATTTGTAAATGGCTGTGCGGTTCTGACATTATCATTTTCTTGCCTATTCTATGGTTTGAGAAGCCCTTTCTTTTAATCAGAAGTTATTTTAATAACAGCATGAAAATTGTTTTTGACGAGAACAATAATTGAATTGGTCCCGAGCAATGATATCCGGGGATGGATTAACTTCAAAACTTATGGAAGGGTACTTGAATGAGTATCAGCTTTAAATAATTGTCGATGGAATTCAATTTATCCTTGTATTTGAAAATGAAGCCGCAAGTTGGGTAGTTTTCGGATATGCCACGTTTGTAACTGTTTAAGCCCTTTTGAAATTTTCTCTGCTTCTGTGACCACTGTTTATTGAATTGACTTTTTTCTGTTGATTTCTAATTAGATATGTTACTAATGCACTCATGAGATGCAGTAAAAATTGTTTAAATGATTCTGATTTGATTGTAAGTAATTAGTCTTTTTGAAATTGATTTCTGTGTATCTTGGGTGTATGCTTCATTAATATTACTTCTTGACATATCTTGTGCTTGTTTCACTCATGTGGTGTTCTTTTGACGTTTTGACAGTCCTCTGGTAACTCTAGTGCTCTTTTCCTAACTGCTGCAGCTCAAAACCTGCTGTGCCTGAAGCTGGCCGAGGAACTTGGGGTAGTAATTACGAGCCCATGGGTTTCTTGGTTTAAGGCTGCTAGTTTGCCTGCTTTGGCTTGTCTTATAGCTTCTCCATTCATCTTATACAAGCTTTATCCCCCTGAAATTAAAGATACACCAGAGGCCCCTGCTATGGCTGCAAAGAAACTTGACCTTATGGGCCCTGTGACAAGAAATGAATGGGTGATGATTGGTACAATGCTTCTTGCAGTTTCTTTGTGGGTTTTTGGGTAAGTACCCTTTTATACTTCGTTTCTTGCTGATATCAAGTTAGAATGATTTGCTAGTGATTTTTATTATTTCAGTTTTCTACAACAAGCACTGATGAACATTTGTTGATTCAATTACATTCGGTGTATGAGGTGACTACAACAATCATATCTACTTCTGTATTTAATGACCTTGTTCAGTTCTTGTCTTGTGTACTAAATATTTATGTACGCGCATTTCTATACATATGTTTTAGTGTTTACTGCTTTAAAATGGTTAACATTGTAGAAATAGCACACGTGCATCTATTAGACACTAGCATTTTCATGTATTAGCTAACATTGCATGTTTACTCCATCTGTTTCCCTGTAACTTTCAAGTGATATGTTGATAATGTGTAAACAGAGATGCTATTGGTATTGCAAGTGTTGTTGCTGCCATGCTCGGCTTGTCAATTCTATTGTTGTTGGGAGTGCTTGATTGGGATGACTGTTTAAGTGAGAAATCGGCATGGGATACTTTGGCTTGGTTTGCAGTTCTAGTGGGCATGGCAGGGCAGTTGACGAATCTTGGGATTGTAAGCTGGATGTCCGGTTGCGTAGCTAAATCCCTTCAGTCGTTATCATTGAGCTGGCCGGTTGCATTTGTTGTTCTTCAGGCTGCTTACTTCTTAATCCACTACTTGTTTGCAAGTCAAACGGGCCATGTGGGAGCATTGTACTCTGCTTTTCTTGCAATGCACTTGGCATCTGGAGTTCCCGGTGTATTGGCTGCATTGGCTCTTGCTTATAATACCAGCCTATTTGGTGCTTTGACGCATTACAGCAGTGGTCAGGCCGCAGTATACTTTGGAGGTATGACAATTTCTTGTTCCCATTTCTGTTTTCTTTCATTTCTTGTTCTGCTGCCATAGCATTCTTAATTGTCCCTCACTTTTATACTGTTTTCTTGTGCAAAAGTCTTTGTTTCTTATCTTTACTCTATTGGGTTAATAACTCTGTTAATTAACACTTGGCAAATTTCACTTAGTCACCGAACTTTTTTCCCGACCTAGTCACTCAATTTTCCCTTCTGTTTGAGCTAGATCACAATGTCAGCTTCTGTTAGTAAAATTAATGGATTTTCCTACTTTCCAGACGAATCGTGTTAGTAAAAAGAAATTGAGTAATTAAAGTGAAACTTCGTTTAATATTTTGAGTACAAACCGTGTTTTAAACCTTTCTCTATTCTATTATTTGCTCATGGACAAGGGCGAAACATTCTGTTGTTTTTAGATCTTGGTTGCTAAAAATATCAAGCAAACAGATTTGATACTCATTTCATTAATTTGTTATATCCCGAAAATACATTCTTTTGTTTTTATTGTTTCTTGTGGCTGCAGCTGGTTATGTAGATCTCCCGGATATCTTCAAGTTTGGATTCATAATGGCCGTCATTAATGCAGTAATCTGGGGAGTTGTCGGGATATTTTGGTGGAAGTTCTTGGGTCTTTACTGATTTCAAATTTCATGTAAGTAGAATTTTTGGTTTTTCGTCTATGGTGTCCTTCAATTTTGTGGCACCAGCACAAGCAGTAATTGATCTGACATTCTAGTTTGAGATATCTGTCATCATTTTTCTACTGCAATATCCATTTCTGAAATTCAGGTGGTTCTGGAAACAAACTTGAATTGTTGCTGAGTGTACGAAATTGCTCGCCTCTTCTCTCCTCTCTGTGCTATTGTTTCTGAATGTTGCCTTTAGCCATTAGCCTCTCGTAAGATCGAAATATAAGTTTCAAAAAGGTGGATCGACTTTGAGAACTTGTATTCTAGCCATGTCTGAGTGACATTTCTACTTGGCTTCTACTTGATCTTAACTAGTTGACTTTGTTTATGCTTCGACTAGGAGTATCAGCGACTCTTTTCAATGTTTAAGAGCATCTTCAATGCAACTATGAATTACCTAAAAAATTGTACTTGTGTAAATAAAATAAACTGTGTTTCAAAAGTTGACAGCAGCTCTCTCAAAGTGACATGACAGAACAAAAATAGACAATGTCTAGAGTTCCATCTAGATTATGAAGTTCTCTTAGGCGGAGTGATTTAACGAAATAAATATTTCATTTTCAGTTTTACATTTCTTATCTTGATTTATTGGTAATTTCGTTTTTATTTTAAGAAAATATTGACTTGTATATAGCATTTATAGAATGCATTGGAGAGTAATTTTAAACTTGAACGTCAGATTTGTAAAACAATAATGTAACGTGGGAAGTGCTACATCAACATAGGGGGCACCGGGCACCATGTGTCCATTATGGACACCATTATGGTGCCTCCTATGTACACCAATCATTTTTCATATAACGTAGAGGGGAAATCTTTCAACTTTCAATCAGTGTTCTAAAAAGCGTAAAGCGTGGAGGCCAAGTTTCAAGCTTTCGGAGCCTAGGCGAAGCTTAAGCGTAAAAAAACGTTTTTTTATTTTAAATTACATTTAATGGAGCAAAGCATATTTAAGTAATTATTCATTGATCAAAAGAAATGAGCCGTGTACAGCAAGCCTAGGCGTGAAAATTGGGCCTCCAAGAGGAAAGCGCGCCTAGTCGTCTAGGCGCGCTTAGGCACGCTTAGTCACGCATTAAGCGGTCAACGGACATAGTCACGCATTAAGCGGTCAACGTTGTCCATTGACCGCTTAATTACTGCTTAGCCTTAAAGCGAGGCGTTTTCATCCCGCTTCGCGTCTAGATGACGCTTAGACGCCGTCTAGACGCGCTTCTAATAATTACCGCTTAGCCTTAAAGCGAGGCGTTTTCATCCCGCTTCGCGTCTAGACGACGTTTCGTCTAGACGCACTTTTTAGAACATAACTTTCAAGTACCACCTAAATAGCAATTTATCGAAAAGCGTCGTCTAGACGCACTTTTTAGAACATAGCTTTCAAGTACCACCTAAATAGCAATTTATCGAATGTATTGGAGATGCGGACGGAATCAGGGGGACAAAATAAATTGTTTAATTTATAATAAATTAATAGAAGTGACTGATAAACAAATATATAATATTTATATATTTTATAAGATATGTCTATAAAAAGTGATTTGGTTGATTAAAATAATAAGCCAAATCCAGCCGTCAAAAATAGACTGACGTACGGTGGTGGAGATGCAGCCTCAGTCAATTATTCTCTGCTGTCCGTTTGGTTGGCTAATAATAATAGTAATAATCCTGTGCCCGTTTCTGTATTCATTAACGATATTTTTCATTTTCGAGTGTGTTTGATGAATCTTATTAAGAAAATAATGTATTTTAAATAATGATATGATGAGAAATATAAGTTAAAAAGTAAGGAAAAGTTATCGATGTGATAAAAAATATTATTTTATTGAAGAATGTGTGGTTGAAAATGAGTTTTAAAAAAATGCATTTTTAAAAAATTGCGTCAAATAGGGGCATATTGAATTTGTTACAAATTGTCGCACTTATAAATTTACGTGTAAATTCCCATCAATATCCTCAAGTTTTTATAAGTGTGACATAGTCTTCAATTTACCAAATGTAGCTCTAGTATCTTTTAAAATTTATGCAAGCATGGTCATCACCTAACAAATGGGTAGTGCTACATGTACCGGGCCACTTGTCTCTTTGGCATCGGTTCGAAAATAGTTTACTATCCAAGAATTACCCAACAAAAATTGTAAGTTCGATAGTGAAGAAGACTTTTTTTTTCTTAAAAAGGATCATTATGTCCTTGCAAAAGAGAGGAAAAAAAATAAAATTTAACCACTACAATTTATCAAGCAAGAACCATGCCAAGAGCGTACATTCCACATTTGATTAGTCGAGAACATGAATATCATACTTATTGGAGGATTCGAGAACGTGAATATCATACTCGTCACATTTGAAAGTTTTTATTTTTTTTATATAGCTTAAAAGTAGACAAATATCCTCTTAAAAAAATAATTGCAAAATATGTATAGGATAAAAATTTACTTACCTTATCCAAAAAAATAAAAATTTACTTAAAAATGTTAGTTACATTTTAAGCTTATCCAAACATGCCGTTCTTTGTCAATTATCCGAGAAAAGGTCTGCAATAAATTGTTTTCATTGGCATACAGGCATATAGTACCCGCGTTACAATCACCAACTCTCTTTTCACCTAGTCGTTTCTTCATCCTTCGGAAAAATTCTCATCCCATTCTCTCTCTGAGTAGAATCACAAGCCCAAATCTTCTGAACAAAAAAATTGTGTTCATAATTTTTCACTATTGACGGCCCTTTAACCTTCAAGTGATAGAAATGGCCTCCATCAACTTTTCTTGCCCTTCAACTCTCCTTTCTCGCTCCCAGTAAGCTCTCTTTCTCTCTTCGTAGTGCAATCTTTCTTCTTATTTTATGTTTATTGGTTGTACAATGTATTATTTTAGCATTTCTGCTGAATTAAATGCAAATATGGGAATTTAAAAAAGTTTTGCTTTCATTAATCGAGTATTTGTAAATTGATTGTATTGATGGGATATGTGTGATTTTTATGTGAATTGACAATGGGATCTATCGATTTGTGGCAGAAGAAAAATTGGTTCTGGCAAAACTCTAAAGCTTAAACACTTGGTAAGGAAAATATAATGTATTTTCAAGTTTTTCTCTCATGATTGAATTGTGTCCACTAGGGTTTGAATGGTTATAGGAAACTAATTCGTTGAGATAACTTCATTTCTTGTTATTACATTATCTCAATTTTTATTAATAAGTAATGGTATTTTGAGAACTTAAAATTCTAATATCTATAATAGTACGAATTCTCGCAAGTACACAGTATCATGAATAAGTAATATAATGATAAGTAAAGTATAGTTCCCACGAGAATTATATACAATCTAGGATCAATTAATTCTAACTCTAATTGAATAATCAAGTTTCTATGAAGAATTTATACTAATTAATTAATTAAACCAACTATTTAGCTCCTATTTGGTACACATCAAAAATTTTATTCTCATTCTTCTACTCATTTTCAACCATACATTCTTCAATAAAATAATATTTTCTATCACATCAGTAACTTTTCCTTCTTTTTCAGCCACACATTTTCCATTAATCTACTACTCCACAATACACTCTTCCAAAATAATGTGGCTCAAACACACCCTTAATGTGTAACTTATGAGAGCTTTTTATAAAGTTAGGTGAGATGACTACTAACACTTCAAATCCGCCTTATTACTTCATTTTAATACAATTCAATATCATGGCGTATGATGCTCAGACTCGGGTATGGATACATATCTAGACGTCCAATATTTTATTTTCTAAAATGTAGGCATATGACTAAAAATAGTCCAAATTTCGGATACGGGTACATGAGTACGTCTTTGAAACTTCAGTTTTTTTCCAAAAAATTCACATGTAAAAAGTTAAATAATAATTAAGTTGTAAATTGTTAAAAGATAAACACGTCACTTAAATATCAACTAGAAATTTATAATAAGTCTAAAACTTTAAATAATAATTAAGTTGTAAATTGTTAAAAGATAAACACGTCACTTAAAACTAATTAGAAATTTATACTAAGAGCATGTTTGAGCCCTATTTCTTTTTTTTGACAAAAATGCATTTTGGAATAGTGATTTAATGGAGAAAGTGTGGTTAAAAAATAATGAGGTTTTACGTTTGTGTGTAATATTATTTTATTGAAGAATGTGTTATTGAAAATAAGAGAGAAAAATATGTTTTGAAAATAATGAAGATCAAACAAGGGCTAAAAGTTTAAAACACCTAAAAAACATAAATTGACACGAAAAAGCACAAAATAAAAATAAAAGTTAGAAATGACATAATTAATTGCAGTAGCAGCAATTTGTCCTAAAAGTTAATTTAATCAACCAATTCCCCTCCAACTCTACTCATCATCATCAAGAATAAATGTCTCTAGTTGTGGCTCCTCAAGGGGAAGTTCTGTCAGTTCAGTGGTTGTTTGTTCATCCAAATTAGTGTTATCTCCACCTACAAAACGGGAAAAGCATAAACAGTTAATGCAAACAACTAATCCAAAACATTTCTCTAAAGAAGAATAAAGAAGTTAAGCTTTTGGTAAACATATATAGATCCTAATATTTTGTCGGTCATTTTTTGTACGGCTCTTCATTTCGTGACATCAGACGAAGATTGCCCTGGACAAAGACAAGGTCTTCAACTATTTGTTGCCAATTTGTTTCTCTTAATGCTTTGAATGAATGAATAGGTATTTCAATTTCTCTCGCAACAAGGTGAAGATGCCAGCCGTGAAAGCAATTTAAAGGCCAAAGATTTCCAAAGATGTGTTAAAGCACCATGATTAGCCCACTATAAAATTGGTTCTTCAAACATTCTTGCCTCAGTTACATGCTGTTGATTGAAATAATTTGATCGACTACAAAACGCTCCATATTCAACATATGCGATCTTCAAATCATATGAATTTGGAAACAACCTCTTGAAGCATTTGCTTCTATTCATGGAAACATCCTCGTGTGGTGCAATTCTCGGCATTCCATTAGTTTCATCTTTCAACCAAGCTTCACAATAATATTTAGGAACTAAAGAATGTACCATACAATGTAAGGGAGTGTTGTTCTTGTTCCATCTACTCTCCAAAATTTGGTGATGGCATAAAAAAAGGTTGAATTACCACACCATATCTATCCGTTCACAATGAAATATGATTTTTTTTCACATTTTCAATCATTGTGTCCCACATATCATATATTGAATGCAAAACAGGAGAATTTGTATCAGTAACTTGTAACATATTAAGAATAGACTAAGTAAAAGACAGAAAATATTCCCAATCATCCCACCAAGTATCAGCCACAATGCATTTTTTCACTTCTTGTGCTTTACCATCAATGTTTGCATCCCTATAAACTTTCTGGCTAAATCCATCACCATTTTTTCTAGTACTGGCCTAAATTCTCTCAAGTGTTTAGTCATTACAATACTTGATGCAAATCTTATGTCAGCCACCCTCAACAAAGAGTATTTATTGTATATTGCTAGTTCTCACCATGATTGACAATAAAATTACGAATAATTTGTACGTCACTCACCAAATCAGCGATCCACTTACAATTTGCATATTGAGGTGATTTTTCAGAAGGATCACAAATACTTTTTGAAGTCAAATTCAAACTATTTACCACAGAAACAGAAGGAGTCCAAACAATATGAGGATACCTAGATTTGATGCTTAACCCAGCAGCTTTTCAGTTGCCTGCATTGTTTGTGACAATTTGAACAACATTTTCTTCTCTACTTTCCTTGATTGAATTTAGAAACAATGTTGCAACATAATCACCATCTTTTATATTTCCAGTTGCATCAATTGACTGAATAAACATTGCTACTCCAACAAAAGCAGCCATAATATTTATAAGAGGTCTCTTTTGCCTATCTGACCATCCATAAAAAATGATCAATAATTTTCTTTTCCTCCATGAGTCTCTTATATGTTGAAGTTTTCTATTAATATGCTCATTTTCTTGGGCAAGCAATGTAGTACGCAGTCTATCATATGAAGGAGGAGTGTAACCTGCCATGTTGTTATTGGCCAAGGTTCTTGAGTACCGTCTGAAGTAGGGAGATTTTGAAGTTGAATGGTAAAGCACTTGCATAAAACATACGGGGTACCTCTCTATCGGCTGCATCCCTCCGTGTCATGTCGAATGACTTTTCTAAAGGTCCATCTCTGCCCTTTTTTCGTTTCTTCTGTAACAAATCCGAATTGTCGGGTAGTGAAATATATTCAGCCTTTTTCCTTTCATTGTACTCATGTTGTGATTTTTTTCCATTTAGCTTGCTCATGTTCCCTCGTGATCTCTCGCAGTATGTCGTTAGTCACAACCTTTCAAGCTTGAACCCCATGATTGGAAAGTTTTAGCAAATAAGCCTTCACTTTAGAGTAGGATCCGACCACTTTCTTGCTGTAGTAGTTGCAACTACAGTTGCGATTTCCTCCTCAACCTACTGCCGTACCCAGAACCTTGACATGATTCCATAGTGGCTTATCATCAAAACTCTGTCCATGAATAGATGGTCTTACAAGTGTTTTTTGTGTTTCTAGATTCTCTTGCGAAGAACTGGATGGGTTCATGACTGAATGCTAAAATGGGTTAATGGAAGAAAACAAAGAATGGTGGAACCATTGATTACTTGCTTGAAGAAGGAAATAGAGTTAGATTGTTTCTTCTTCCAATGAGATGATGGTCCAATGAAATGTTAGATTGTTTATGCTTTCAATAACATCAATTAAAGTGGAGGCATGGGCCATTTATGGTCCAATGAGATGATGGATAAATTAAAATTAATATTCATAGGATTAAAATTAGTATTTTTTCCAATGAGTTAGATTGTTTCTTCTTCCAATGATGTGATGGTAGAATAATGAAGATTTGAATTTCTATTTGTAGAGCATCCATTTGGGGATAATTTATGTTAATTAAGGTGCAAGAACCTCTTTCTATATTTTTTGGTCTTCATTTGTTAAGAGAAAATGTGTGATATTTATGGGAGAGAAGATTTCAATGCTAAATCACTAAAATAGGAAATATCCGTTTCTCTTATATATATATAAATTAGATGAACGAAATACATATTATATTAATTATAATATAGTAGTAAAAATCCATACCTTAAGACAACTTTATCATTTCTTTAATAACGTGACGTGCACATAACGTGATAGTGTGATCGACTATTACTGTAGATACACGACACCTTAATTGAGTTCCTGATAGACACCATTGTTTTCGTTTGGAGACTAGTTGAGTTCAATCGTGATTGTGTGTTCGAATCTCCAAATAGTATAAGATCAACTATTACTGTAGACAGATGACAAGTTAATTGAGTTCCAGATATATGTTGAATGGATTAGTGACCAATCTTTTCGTTTGGAGACTAATTGAGTTTAATCGGGATAATGTGTGATGGCATTTCAAATCATATAAGATCACCATGATTGTTGATAGATCAAGTTTGTTAATGTTTTTGCAATCTAAAAAAAGTTTGAAATCGTTAATTCTTAATTTTTTTTGAGCACATTACACAATCCTCCCTTGAAGATTTATGACAATTTCAATGACACTCTCTCCATGTACAAAAATTTCAGAAACTTCTCCCCTTAACATAAATTCTACATCGTGCCCTTCTCTCTATGATATACAATCAGTCTTTTCTTTTTATTAATCAACTATTATTTGATTACTTCTATTTTGTCAAGCTTTGAAAAAATATTAATTCCAAAAAATGCTATTAAATTGTTTTAAAACATTTATTTATGTTAATATTATAATTATTTGCCAATCATTTTGGCAAAAAAATAAAAATAAAATCACATTATATATTTTTTTAAAAAAATTTGTAACAATATTTACCGTGGTATTTATCTAGATCAAAAGAACCAAAAAGCATATTTTAAGAAATAATAAACTTCGTGTAATTTGCTCAACCAATAAGACTGTAAATAAACTTCAACAACAGTGGATGAATTTAAAAAAAAAGAAGCTGAAATAGCCCAAAATTTAAAACAAAAAAAAGGCTCAAGACCAACACTCTTTCTTCTTTCCTAACCTTGCACCAATTGAGATTTTGTGACTTCTTGGACCGCAACAATGGTGGCAAAAAAGAACCAACAAGTTCTGTCGTAGCCATATCCGGTTGAAAATTGTCGTGTCTATCCTATATTTCATACTCGTACCCGTGTCATGTCTTGTTGACACGGGTATACCCATCGAAAAGAAAAATCGAAGCATCACATATCATGGCAATATGTATGCATTCTTGTTGATCAATGTTCCAATATTATTTAATAATTTCTTGAATAGAATTAAATCTATCATCTCATGTGACCTTTCCATATCTCTATAAAAAATGCGAATATGAAAGCATGCATTAAAACGCTAGAACATCTATTGAAATCATGCATGCAAATCATAGAGGTACATTTCTATCTTTATCGGACCTCAAAACAATTGTAATAAGTTCATCTATCCTATTGTCACTTTCGATAACAATAAAAATCACATATCAATTTTATTAGTGATCAAGTAATTAAAAGGCATTAAACACAATAACGATCATCTCTGAAATCATGCATATTGGATGTTAAAATATTGAATTCATAATAAAACTTCATAATAAGGGTTCATCTCTATCTTAGTAAATAAAAACTTGGCCTATAATGTTTAATTTATAGAACATCATCCGGATTATTGATAAATGAAGAAGAAGATAAATCTTGAAATCTTGAATCTCTTTGATAGTTCTTGATTAATCTCTAGTTGCGCATTCTCTTCTTTGTCCAAAAATTAAGGTTTGATTATCAATGGCTTGAAATCTTGCAATTGTCTCGTAAATCTCCCAAAAGAATAATTGAATTGCCTCTCTTTTTGTTGTAAGATTTGATGAATTCTATCGTATGGGAGGTGTTTTGAGGTGTATAAGGCTCGAGATTAGGTCGAACTCAGTGTCCAATTTAGGTTTTAAATAGAGTTTTGATCATAAAAAGAAACTGGGTCGTCAACATTCAATTGAACCATGCGTGTGTGAAGAATGGCTCACCACACGCGCGTCTAAGGGAGATTTTGCTCATGGGTTTTAGAAAAAGGCACCTCGCGTGCCACCTAGAACTTTTAACAATGATTTTAGTCCCTGAATTTGATCATCTATTCCCTTAAAAGTCATTTTCTTGTTCAATTTCCATTCGTTAGCTTCAACTTTCATCTAATTGATTTTGTGTAATCTTCAATCAACGTTTTGTAGTCCGAATCAACTTTTGGATCTTTGCAATTTAGTCCCCAAGCTTTCAAAACTTCATTTTAGCCCCTTCTCTCATTTCATACAATTTCACTTCCAATAATTGAATTTTACCCAACAAATGAAATATACAAGAGATTAGGCCATAATTAATCATAAGAACTCCTAAATGTCCATATTTACGGGCCTATATATAACTCTTATTATTGTATGTCATTGACACCGTTAGTTTTTGTGTTCTTGGATTACATAAGAGAGTTGGATTTCAGTACTTCACAAACAATGCTGTTCACAGAGGTTTGATTCTGAGGTATATGCTGACGTCCATGAATTGTAATTAACCTTGTGTTTATGCAGGGCTTTTAAAAATGTTAGACTGTTCAATGGACTGCATTATGGAAATCTATATTCTATTAATGGTTGGCCATTAGAGTCCTTTGATCAGCCGATTATCTGGGCAGGCTTCAGTATCAAGGCTAATGGAAGAATTAATTCCGCGTTGTCATCAGGGGAAGGTGGCCTTCTCTCCAATTCTAGTGCCACTAATGTTGCAAGTAACGATAGTATCAGTGATTTGCCTGGTGGAGTCGAGGTCAAACCCGATTCTGTAGCTTTTGGAGCCCTTGCAGCGGATATGACTCCAACTACTAGTGGCTTCCCCATAGAAAATGACGAATTTGATTTGGACCAGCCGTCAGAAGGTTTCTCGTCTATTCCAGAGGCCATTGAAGATATTCGCAAAGGAAAAGTGTGTTTTCTCCATTGATACTGTCATTTGGTGAATGCTAAAATAATTATTAAGCCATCACTTTTTTACTTTTATTTAATGATTTGGTTTAAGATTGCAGATGGTTGTTGTGGTAGATGATGAGGATAGAGAAAATGAAGGGGATCTGATACTGGCTGCGTCAAAAGTTACTCCGGAGGCTATGGCTTTCATTGTGAAACATGGGACTGGAATTGTTTGTGCCAGTATGAAAGAGGAAGACTTGGAGAGGTTGCAGCTTCCCTTGATGGTCACTCAAAAGGAGAATGAGGAAAAACTTTCTACTGCGTTCACCATTTCTGTGGTATGTTGTAATTTTCCTTCAAGATGAACTATCGAAGCCTAAACTTGTTGTTTTCTTTTATGAACTATCGAATCCTAAACTTGTTGTTTTCTTTTTTTCCTTATTTCTGGTTGTCTTTCTATTATTTCTCTGAATTAGGTTTTCACCATTAAATGTCATATTTGATAAAAGTATTAGATCACGACTATTTTGTTGGACTGAGTGGAGAAGAATATTAATTATTAAGCGGAGCCACTTTTTAACATAGAGATACATAGACTGAGAGAGGCTTGAAATCCTATTGTTTCTCGACTTCACTATAAATCTGCAGCGGTAAGTGAATGTAGCTCTCACATTGAAGTTGAACCATTGTAAATCTCTGTTTTTCTCTCTGTGCATTTTTGTTTTGTCTCGTTCATTATTGCTTATGGAATTGAAATTTGTATTTAATTCATATATTACCTATGTACTCCACGTATAAGAAGTGTGGATTCAAGTATTGATTTTTGAAGTTTATCTACTCAAACCCGCTCTAACGCACACAAACACAAACACATAAATGCCCTCTAGTTAGTCATTTTGCAAAAAAATTGATGAGCTATATTAAAAAAGACATCTCTATGGAAGCAAAATCAATTATGCAATAAAAATGCAGATAATGTATTATATTTATGTAAGCGTAAAATTGTTTTAGGACGCTAAACATGGTACAACTACGGGAGTCTCAGCACGTGACAGAGCGACAACAATATTGGCGCTTGCATCAAAAGACTCAAAGCCAGAGGATTTCAACCGCCCAGGTCACATTTTCCCTTTGAAGTACAGAAAGGGTGGTGTTTTAAAAAGAGCTGGGCACACAGAAGCTGCGGTGGATCTTGCCATGCTAGCTGGGTTAGACCCTGTTGGGGTTTTATGTGAGATTGTTGATGATGACGGTTCAATGGCTAGATTACCTAAGCTTCGACAATTTGTACAGCAAGAAAACTTAAAGATCATATCCATTGCCGACTTGATCAGGTAGGTTAACAGGTTACTTTTCCAGACCTCATTTAACCAACGTGTTTGGCAGTTATTATGCGTTGCGATGTTGTTCTTTAACAATCGGTTGTACATTTGAATTCTGATTGTAAAATTTTGGTTTATTATGCTAGTTTATGGTATTAATTTGCATTCAGATCTTATTCGCTTGTACACTTATCTCATATAGGCTACGTGCACTCTTAGTTTTGTTTTAGTTTTAAATGTTGACGTGATTTACTGTGTAAAAATTGTCATCACGAGTGACAACATGAAGTTTTGGATTTTTCTTGATTGATATTACTTTCTGTATTGTTATTTATTGGGCTAGACTTGCCCCTTTTGATGTTCCTTTTCTTTTATTTCCATGCATAAGTCAAGTTTTTCTCAGAATCGTTTTCCATTTAGTAGCTTGTAAGAGAAGGCCTAACACTGTCTATGATTTGCAGATACAGGAGGAAACGAGATAGGTTAGTGGAACGTGCATCTGCTGCTCAGATACCTACTATGTGGGGCCCATTTACTTCATACTGTTACAGGTCAATTTTAGATGGAATCGAGCATATTGCGATGGTTAAGGTAGGCTAAAAATAGCTTCTATTGCAAAAAACTCTATTTACTTTTATCTAGTCACATGGATTTGAGAAAGCTGTTGTCAACAGTTTCTTATTTTGTTCTTATGGTTATTGATCCTCATTGTTGTCTTAGGATAGTGGAAATTTCACCAAATATAGTCTCACCCAATATAATTATGTGCAATAATAATCCAACTTATCAATTCTGAGTCATGAATACATATTTCAAGAATGCCTTCCCCCACCCCCCCCAACAACAACTTTGTGAAGAGACCCTTCCTTCTAGAAAATGTCTCGTCTCAAGAAGCCAACATTGCTCCAATTATGGATCTGGAGTTGTTACACAGTTTATTATAATTTTCAACTTTAGATTAGGTACAGTTTACTGAAAATCAAAGCATAAATGCATTGGCATACATGCATCAGTTCTTCTGGTTTCCGATGAAAGTGTTTTCCAGTTGTAAATTAACTCTTGGAATACTTGGGGCCTTATTTTTTTGTACACCAATTTCCTTGACCGCAATCAACCTTCGTGTTAAGGTTGATGGGTTGTATTGGGCATTGTATGAGAAAACAGCGAGGTGTAAGATCTCTTCCTCGTAATATTTGTTCTTCCTGATTGTAGAGAAAAATCTGCAGTGGCAGGTGGAGTAGCACTTACAATGTGGGTGAACCAATATAAATTATTGTGTTTCTGTGCATGTTTTTCCATCATTAGTGCTTTTGTGATTGGGATTGAGGTTCGTCCAAATATGACCACACCATACCTTTTATCACAACATGCAAAAGTCGAGTGACATCTTTCAACTGGGGGTAAAATTTAATTTGATCAAACCATGATGTAAACAGGGTGATATTGGAGATGGACTTGATATCCTTGTCAGAGTACACTCAGAATGTCTCACAGGAGATATATTTGGTTCGGCCAGATGTGATTGTGGGAACCAGCTGGCACTTGCAATGCAGCAGATTGAGGCTGCTGGCCGGGGTGTCTTGGTTTACCTCCGTGGTCATGAGGGAAGGGGAATTGGATTGGGTCACAAGCTTCGTGCATACAAACTGCAAGATGCTGGACGTGACACGGTTGAAGCAAACGAGGAGCTGGGATTGCCCATTGATTCAAGAGAATATGGGATTGGCGCACAGGTACTACTGAGTCAAAGATGTAGAACATAGTATATAATCGCCATAAATTCCATGTTTCTATTTAACATGTTTACTTTTGAACATGCATGGACCGACTTGTTTAATGCTTTGATAACAATAAGAATCACTATCCCCTCCCCTGACAAACACTTGCATTCATGTGCGTGCTCACGCACACAAGAGAGACTGATTGAATCTTGTTCGTTTTTATTAACTTGGCTCGTCACTTGAGAACATATTTGGTTCAAGAACTTCAGAATAGTTGATTTTTGTCCTTCCTGCCTTGTTGTCCCTGTTGCGTTGTCAGTGTTTTGATCCCCAGTCATTTTTACATTTACTTCACAGTGTAAAAATATCAAATGTACCAGTTGAATATCTAACCCGGAACTTGTGAAATCATTGTGCAGATACTAAGAGATCTCGGGGTTAGAACAATGAAGCTGATGACAAACAATCCTGCAAAGTACAGTGGACTCAAGGGTTATGGTTTGGCTGTTGCAGGAAGGGTTCCCCTTGTGACGCCTATCACAAAGGACAACAAGAGATATATCGAGACAAAACGTGCCAAAATGGGCCATATTTACGGCTTAGAATTCAATAATCTTCCTGATATTATGAAGAGCACGAATGGTAAACCGAGCGGAGAGAGTTCGGCTGCGGCCGATTCTTAATATGTCCGTCTGTCTCTTGACGCACCTTTTCTACTATGGTATTTGGAAGAATTTAGAAAGAGAAGTGATACTAATGTTGTTCATTCTGAATCCTATATGAGATAAAGTCTATGCACACTTTTTTTTTTTTTGCTGGTTCAAAATTAATAACATCTGTTTTTTCATGACTAATGACGAGTTGGCGGATTATTTTTTGAATTATATTATCACCTGTTTTCCTTATAAATGTGTGTATTATGTAGTTATGGTTGGATTGGAGCCAAACAAATGATAGATGCTAATTTCTTTTTTCTTTTCTTTCAATTCAATAGCCAAACATGCCAAGAGTTCCCTCATTTGAAAACTGGTGTGGTTAATTGTAAAGATTTGTGGGCTTGTAATGAACTTAATTAAACTATTTTGTATGTCGAAAATAGAGTTTCCACATTTAAATAAGTTAATTTATTTTTCTTTAGTTGCACAAGTTTTTCTTGTCAGCTTTTCGATAAAAAAACATTCAACTTGCATTGGATGACAGCGTTCACTTGCATGAAGGGCTGTGTTTACAACAAAATTTAAATAAATAAATTTGGCGAAGCTCATAAATACTAATAAGTTTGTTAAAATTTATTTTTATCTACATNTTGCATTCATGTGCGTGCTCACGCACACAAGAGAGACTGATTGAATCTTGTTCGTTTTTATTAACTTGGCTCGTCACTTGAGAACATATTTGGTTCAAGAACTTCAGAATAGTTGATTTTTGTCCTTCCTGCCTTGTTGTCCCTGTTGCGTTGTCAGTGTTTTGATCCCCAGTCATTTTTACATTTACTTCACAGTGTAAAAATATCAAATGTACCAGTTGAATATCTAACCCGGAACTTGTGAAATCATTGTGCAGATACTAAGAGATCTCGGGGTTAGAACAATGAAGCTGATGACAAACAATCCTGCAAAGTACAGTGGACTCAAGGGTTATGGTTTGGCTGTTGCAGGAAGGGTTCCCCTTGTGACGCCTATCACAAAGGACAACAAGAGATATATCGAGACAAAACGTGCCAAAATGGGCCATATTTACGGCTTAGAATTCAATAATCTTCCTGATATTATGAAGAGCACGAATGGTAAACCGAGCGGAGAGAGTTCGGCTGCAGCTGATTGTTAATATGTCCGTCAGCCGATTCTTAATATGTCCGTCTGTCTCTTGACGCACCTTTTCTACTATGGTATTTGGAAGAATTTAGAAAGAGAAGTGATACTAATGTTGTTCATTCTGAATCCTATATGAGATAAAGTCTATGCACACTTTTTTTTTTTTTGCTGGTTCAAAATTAATAACATCTGTTTTTTCATGACTAATGACGAGTTTGCTGATTATTTTTTGAATTATATTCTCACCTGTTTTCCTTATAAATTTGTGTATTATGTAGTTATGGATGGATTGGAGACAAACAAATGATAGATGCTAATTTCTTTTTTCTTTTCTTTCAATTCAATAGCCAAACATGCCAAGAGTTCCCTCATTTGAAAACTGTTGTGGTTAATTGTAAAGATTTGTGGGCTTGTAATGAACTTAATTAAACTATTTTGTATGTCGAAAATAGAGCTTCCACATTTAAATAAGTTAATTTTATTTTTCTATAGTTGCACAAGTTTTTCTTGTCAGCTTTTCGATAAAAAAAACATTCAACTTGCATTGGATGACAGCGTTCACTTGCATGAAGGGCTGTGTTAACAATAAAATTTAAATAAATAAATTTGGTTAAAATCTATTTTTATCTACATATTTTATAAGACCGACAACGTTTAGCAATTTATTATCTATATATTTCATGTAACCTAACTTAGAATCTGTTAAAAGCATCGCCAAACTAGGAATGATAATGGGATGTGACCCCATTCCCCGTTACGGGACGGGACGGGACGGGACGGGACGGGACGGGAAGGCCTCAATCCCCAATTAACCTCACGTTTATTTATGTATTTGAAACGTGATGTACTACATATGAAGAAATGTGAGCTAGAGGGCAGCTATTTCCCTTTGGCAACAATATGAGCTTACCAATTTACAAGGGCTGAACATCAATAAATTTAGTCATTTCTAAGATTCAATGTCAATCCCCCCATTTCTCGAATAGCAAGAAGTAATTGCACGTAAAATGCAAACATGAAAAAACCCATAAACTCACATTTTCTTATTGTAAAACCAATAGAAACCAAAATATATTACATAAAGGTAAATTTATTGAATCGTTTATTTTTGGCAGATATTCTGCAATGGGAATCAAGGATGGTTTGAACTTGTCGAAGTTGCAAGTGTTATGCCCTAGGTTCAATCAACTTTGAACATAAACACTTTTAATATATATATTGGATGCGTAATTATGAAAATATCTATTATTTAATTACATTAATATTCTAATAAATTAAATAATTGAATCCATAGATTCAAGTTTTGGGAATTTATTAATTACAATGAGTTGTGATTGTAAGATACAAATTACACATGACTGAATCTTAAATCATCCATGGTCGTATGTAATAACGAGATACGGATATCGTTATTACGGATATACCATCACGTATGACATTTCTTACTTGTGAAGTAAGTAGCTCATCTCACAAGCTAAAGTGTGGAGACACTTGATGATGTTGGATGTTGTTCTGTCAAAGGTCGCTAATATGACATCTTTCGGGTATGTCAAGAATTATATGAAGGTTGTGAATGCTCAATAGAGGATTCATCACTCTTAGATAATAAGAGATTATGATCTACATTTCATCCAATTCAGTTGATAATGAAATTATTGGGCAAGGTGAACTAATAAGTCGAAAATGAGTTTCGACTTACATTAACTTAATAGTGGGATAAAAGATATAATCGATAATTGAGATTGACACATATCAATATCTCATAATTCATTGGATCATATTAATGAAATGATTATAGTTTCACGGTAAACGAACATATTTGATTTTGTCATATCACGTGACATTTTTCGTCACATGTATTGCCCTGACACATTGTTGATGTCAATTTGGGACGACGGATGTGAATTGATAATAAATTAAAAGAGGTATTTTAATTTATCAGTTTTGATTAGATCAAAAATAATAATTCACGTTGTTAATCATCGTAATCGGGAACCTAATGAGTCACGTACAAAAGGAGAACTAGAAAAATGAGATTCACCAATTAATTAATTAACAAATATTGGACAATTAATCAAGTGCATCGTTTGCTANAATGAGTAATACACAAAAGAGAATCAGAAGAATGAGATTTACCAATTAATTAATTGACAAGTGTTGGATAATTATTAATTGGGTTGCTTATTAATAGGATTGAATTAATTAATTAATTCATTAGATTAATTAATTCATTGACAAAATTTAATTAATTTGATTAATTAAATATTGGATCGGATTAAGTTTAAGAGACGGGCCAAACCCGTTTAGACTTATATTAATAAGCTGCTAGAGTTTGAAAACAGTAATGAAAAAATTTATTATTCTTGCTAGTACGAGAAAAGAAAACCCTAGCCGCAATTCTAATTCTCTGTGTGGATCACCATTGGAGGCTGGACAATTGGATAGCTTGAATTGTAGATCGTGATCATTCGAGTTCGAGAATCAGCAAAAGAGTTTGCAGAATTCATCAAATGTACGATTCTTATCACAGTTTCTATCTAAACATAAAGCAGATCCTTGTTTGAGAATTGAAAATTGATTTATTTCCGCTGCGCATGATTAAGTAGATTCCCAACAGAAGTTCATTATGAAAGTTGTTAAGGGTATGCTATATTTGCTACCTAAGATCATTTAAATAAATAATTTTGTGTCATTTCTAAAAGTTCAAAATTTAATAGGAGATAAATGCATCAATGTGGTGGCAGAACAGGCAACTTGTTCTTCGAAAATTTCTTTCATGCCTTGAGCAAAAAGTTTTTACAAAACCTGAGTTTAAGCTAGGCCGTCGTCTATTTTTATAAAGTGTGCATGTGTAAGAGGTCTTTGATAAAAAATAAATACCATAATGATGTGTAAGTTTTTTAGTTTTTATCTAACATTGTAGATATCCTGCAGTGTAATTGTGATAAATATGTATTGAAGGACTAATAAAAGGCACATTGAACCCATAGCTGAATGTAATTTCTTATCTTTGCCATCTTTCACATCTTATTAGGGGTGGCAAATGGATCGAGGGGCTCGTGCCTCGACCGATTGACTCTAGGGATGTCAACGACCTGAGATGAGCATTTGCTGGGCCAAAATTTTTTTAAGTCTGACTCGTCACGAACCGAAAATAGCCTTGACACGAGCCGGCCAAACCCCAAAATGGGGCTCGGCTTGGTTCTACCAAGCCGTGAGCCAAGCCGACTCGGGCTTTTTTCGAGTCGAACCATGGGCAGCCTGAGCTTGCGAGCCAAAGTGACACCCCTACTTGGCTCCCATGGGCTAGAAAGAAAATCCTGCTTGGCTCGCCGACCCACAAGTCACTAGTCAGCCTCGTTATCTATTCAAAGTGTGACCATTTGGTTACATTTTGAATGAAACCGTTGGCCGCAACTTTGATGGGCACATTTTTCTCTACATTTTAAATTTCTCATGGAATTATTATAATTCAATTTTTATACAATTCGTCAAATGAATCAAATTAATTTTTTGGAGGCTAATAAGTTTGAAGAAATCTTTGGTGCCTCCAACACACTACAAAGTGCTCCGACTTCTGCTTTGTCTCCGCCATTTGATGATGATTTTAGTGATCTTAATGATATTTCAACTCCCGTTGATTTCAGCGATGAAGATGTGCATTGGAGCACTGAGTACATTCAAAAATTGATGAAGGAAGAAAAAAACTACTAAGTGTTGGGAACATTTCAAACAAGTTGTCATGGGTAAAATAAACGGAAAGCCAAATTACAAACAATATGCAAGTATTGCGACGAAAAATTAGTTTAGCAAAAGGGTATCGGAACGATCCATCTAAACACGTACTACAAAAAATGTTCAATCAAATATGGGGTTTTGGATCCTACTCAGACTTAACTCCAATTTGATTCTCACGGTACATGTTCTAGTTCAATGACGCAATGCGCAAAGGTATGATCACATTCATAGCTAGTGATGAATGTGATTACATTTTGCCCTTGTTTGGGCTATTTCTCATTATAATGAGAGGAATAGTAATTTTTTGGAGAATGTGGTTAAAAAAGAAAGATTTTTTTTAGTTTTACGTATAATATTATTTTATTGAAAAATGTGTAGTTGATAAGAAAAAAGAGAAATGATTGTGTTTGACGTCCATTTTGGGAAAAAATGAATTCCGGAATAGTGATTAATGGAAGAATGTGTGGTTGAAAAGTAATAAAAAATCTTAGATTTTTATGTAATATTATTTTATTTGAAGAATGTGGTTGAAATGAAGAAAGATAAAAAAAAATGAGAATGAGAATGTGTGTCAAACATTGCCATCTGGAAAGTTTAGTCACTAACGGGAAAATTTTTTTAAGTTCAATGACTATCGGGAAACCTTACGTAAAGTACCAATCAAATAATTATCCCATTGATATAGTGCAGTACTAACTCGAGAAGAAGCATTGTATTTTGACTGACATACACCTGATAATTTGTAGGTACCAGCACATAGGCGAATTTGTCTTATCCCTAACAATATAAAAGAGGGAGTTCGCTTTTTTCGTCGTCAAAACGACACCGTTTTTTCCCTAACAATATAAACCCCGTCTTTCCCATTCTTTCTTCTTTTAATTTCCCAATTCTTCTCACCGCCTTCTATCCAATCGCATGTTTTTCTGATTTCCGGTTTTTCCTTTTCTCGAAATTTCTTTTCATTGAATT
>CAIGRF010222637.1:30733-42035 GCA_903798235.1 Fraxinus ornus | reverse complement strand
CCTGATGCTATACTAGTCTCTTCGTGCGAATCCACGTAGCAATTATGTATTTTACAATGATAATAATAATCTATTTATAGTGAATCCCTAAAATCCTAATAAAAACTGAATTAAACTTTAAAAATAACAAAATATATTATAAAATAGAGTTTTAACTAAAATACAAGATTACGCGAAATTTGGAAAATTTGAGTCCATAATTGCAGTATGCGACCGCATAAGCTTCCTGCTTGCAGTCGCAAAGGCCAATTGACAGCCTTCAATTTTGATTCGGTATATAGGCATGCAGCCGCATTTAGTTTTGTACTATGCGATCATATAGAAGTCCATCTTACCTCCAAGTTTTTAGTTCTTGATTACAAAATAGAGTTTTAATTAAAATAGAAAATCACGTGAAATTTGGAAAATTCGCGTTCAAAATTGCACTATGCAGCCGCAAAGGTTTCTTGCATGCTGTCGTATAGGCCAATTGACAGCCTTCAATTTTGATTCGGTATAAAGGCAAGCGGTCGCACCCAATTTTGTACTATGCAGTCGCATAGTAATCCATTTTCTTGGCTTCATTGACTCTATTTGATCTCGAATTTGCTCTTAGCCTCTTCTTAACATACATCGAACCATTGATAGCTTGTTGCCATCCTTGGATCACATCACAACATATATCTTTGATGCCGTTTGTCGCAAAAATTATACACAAAGAACTTCGAATATGTGTAATTGGGGTTCAGTTCAACAATAAACTGAATCAAACACCAACCCAATCGATTGGCCTCAACCCACAACAATTTCAATACATTGTCTAGTTTATTTGTACCTTTAAAGGATAGATTTATGGTGGCTGCAATTGTTCACAAAGAAGAAGAAGAAGAAGAAGAAGAAAAAGAGAGTGTCGATAAAACTCAAGCACGGAGAAAAGGAATGAATCATAGAAATAGGCTACCTTCTCATTCAAATTACACACACAATTCTCTCAACAGAGACTAACACATATATATAGTTTTAGGTTGAAACTAAGGAATGGGCCAAAGCACATTCGAGCCAATAAACAATACACGAGATGAGCCAAAAATCAAACAAATTGGGCTAACATTAGGTGGGCTAATACGAAAGGCAATGTGAGTTAACACCTAAAATGGCCATCCAGCTAATGAACGGCCCGTGATCAACATGAATTAATCGGAATTTTTCACGCATAACCCAATGTAAAAAGATAATTTCAAAAGCACTAACACATTTTTTTTTTTTATTCCTGAAATACTATATATTGTAACATAAAATTTCAAAATTGCTAAATAACCCAATTAACATAAATATATGTAACCGATTGCAGTCAAGATACATATTTATCTCCAAGTCATTAAATAGCCCCTAAAATGTAGGGATTTATTATGAAAACAATTGGACTATTAAATAACATATACCGTAATACATTGTGTTACTATAATATAACTTGTAATGTCTTAAATTTTTTTAAATATACTATTGTTACGTGCACAATATAATGTTTATTTTCGTATCATATTGTATATTTTATAGCAATTATGGCATGTTTAGAGGAGTAATATTATGTAATTTATGAAAGATGGAATGTTTGAAATCACGATATGTTCGTATATGAATCTTGAATAATTAGTGGTTGCATATATAACATTTTGTTACGTCTATCAATCATATTTTGTTACTATGTTATGTCAAATTAATGATATATATGGTACACTATATACTGTGTTTTTTGTCACGTTTTGTGAAATTGTGTTGTCTACTGAAATATGTTACATTTGGTATTTCAACAACTTATATATGCTATACTTAATCTTGTCAATCATGGTATTCGAAAACTCCTATCGGATTTTATATTTGACTCAAAAATACTACAATGTTTGAATTGTAGAAAGAAGATACTAAAATTGATACTCAAATTTTGGAGTAAAAGAGACTGAGATATGAAGATGAGAAATCTTTGGGATGTCTTGAATTTTTTTGGGTTATCATAGTTTTTTTTTTTGGTACCCAGGTATCCCAGCTTAGCCGACTAATTTCCTGGACCACCGGTCCCTCAGTAACTAGCGGAGGTAAACCGCGGGTTATACCCACGCTGACCAGGGTTCGAGCACCCCTTATACTCCTACCCCCAAGGGAGCCTTCCTCCATGGTTATTACATCACCAAGCTGCGCCAACCAATATTGATTATTATTGCTCCAACCAATATTGATTATTACATCACTCAACTATTTCAACCAAAAATCGAACTCCCCACGCTGAGGTTGCAAGCTCAGCAATGCCCTTCCTTTGCCAACTTGGATGTGCCCCGGGGGGCGGGTTATCATAGTTTTGATTTTGATTTTGAATGGATGAAGAAGAATTTAGTCAAAATCATGCATTTGCATCAAACGATTTCAGTTCAAAAGAACTTCAAATTGCACAAATTGAACAAAAATCTCAAAAATGGACTATTCCAAAGGTAGACAAGAAATCTATCTATGAAATAGATGTGTTTGATTTTCGTCAAGATTATATTATCAAAACTATGGAGTAAACTATTGCTATAAAAAATCAAACTGTTTCAATAAATTTATTTTCAAAAGAAGCTATTCAAGCTTATAGGAATAAATTTAAATATTTTCATGAGGGTCTTGTTCAAATTGATGTTAAACTATTTTTTAGACTTGGTCTAGACATTCCTGTTCTATTGACTCTTAGAGATAAGAGACTTCTTAGGTTTGGACATTCATTAATATCCATGCTTGAATCAAATTTTGAAAGTGGTCCAATATTTTCAAATTGTTAGCCAAATTTCTCAATCAGCCTTCAAGATGGAGCTATTCTTAATGTTCCAAATCTTCATATTAAAACTAAGAATTTTGATATTAATGATCGCTAAAAAACATTTGCTTTAATATATTGAATATATTATAAGTTTATGAAAACTCAACTCAATATTCGTACTCTTAGATCTTCTTTTAAAGATGAAAGTCTTTTAGTAGAAGTCAATCCTCTTCATTCAAATATCATGATTCCCAAGAGAATACCTTGGAATTTGCAATCTAAAGGACTTGAATGAGATTTTAAATATGCACAAACTCAAGTTCCTGCTCTTACTAGAAATATTCGTGATCAAATTATTTTATTTCTTGATGGACATGTCAAAGTTGTCTTTGATAAACCCTCTTCTTCAAACCCTCTTCATAGGTCTTATTCTTCTGGATCTGAGAATAATTATTTTCAATCTACTAGATTTTCAACTTCTTCTGATAAACTCAAAGGGATAAATTTTAACCCAAATATTCCAAAAATAAAATATTTTGAAAAAGATGAAGAATCAGACAACCTGATTCTCCGACTTCATTACATATGTTTCCTTGTGAAAAACTTGATCAACAATGTAATGTCATTTCTTCTACAATAGATAGAAGATATTAATTCAAAACTGATCAAACTCCTTCTGTAAAAAATTTTAGACATACTCAAGAAAATGTTTTCAAAAGATGAGCTAGAGTCTTTATATGAAGAATTTTATAATTCTACTGAGGATTTTAGTTTTTTTGAATGGTCATATTTCTAAGTTTTTGGTAAAAGAATTTCGAAACAAAAATTTGTTCAAAGCGCCCATGTTAACAAGAAAATATGGAAGACTTCTTCGGGTCAAATATTTCAATCTGAACATGTTCCGATACAAGAATTTTTTGTTTCTCATGGAAACACTGAAATTATTGCATCTCCACTCAAAAAATTAGCTGATCTAATTGTTAGAATGGAAGAATCTACTCCAACATTTAAAGATGTCAAAAATATTATTTCTTAGAACAACTATACCAATATTGTTCTTAAATCTGTATGTTCTCAATTATTTAGAATTGAGAATAATTCTGAGTCGGAGGCATCCTCATCTAAAAAGGAGGGGTAGAAGCATATTGATTCAAATATTATGGAGTCAAATCTTATTTTCAAACTTACCGATACAAAAATGCTTCCAAAATTAAAAAGAGATACTCTTTCATCCGAGTCAAGCATTTTACAAGAACTTGCTAATCAAATTTCTAAACTAGGAAATTCCAGGAATATCAATACTATTCATAATCTTGAAAATCTAGAATCTCAATTTATTAAAGATGAACCTCTTCAGTTAATAAATTGAGAAGTCAACATTCAAGCTTCGAACATATATACTAAAGTCGTCCTTCTTATCTTGATATGTTATATGGGGAAAAGGAAAACCCTCAAAAATCTTAATCTTGAAATGATATCATTGAATGGATTATTAATGGTCTTACAGAATTTCAAATTATTCGAATTATGGAAAATATGGCGATATGCTATAATGCATATATTACTTAAGAAATTTCTCCTTTAAACGCTTGCATCAATTTAATTATCGGATACTCCAGACAAATTAAATTCTGGTGGAATAACTATCTTAGTGACGAAGATGGGACAAAAAATTATAATACCACCAATGATCTACATCAAAATGATAGCTTTAATATTCTGGTATATTCAATATTAAAGCATTTAATTGGTACTCCTACTCTCCTTCAAGAAAAGGTCATCTGAGATTGCATGATTTTTGCTGGTATAAGGATATGTTCCTTACCAGAGTCATGGTTAGAGTTAAGTGCAATCAATCCTTTTGGAAAGAAGATTTATTTCTGGACTTTCAAAATAGTTAGCAATTCCATCAAAAGTAAACATAATAATTCAATTTCGCATGCTACACATACTTATGGCAAAATTATTAATTTCGTCCATAAAGAAGGGCTAACATTGTGCAATGATCTTTTGCTCAAATGCAAATTGAAATAGAAAAGATCTATAGTTGTAAAGAACTAGAATCTTTTTGTGAACAATATGGATTTGAAAAGATCATTCCCCCATCTTCAAAATCTAAAAAGAAAATTTTTCCCTCTCATTTAAGAAAAAGATCTTTTTCGAAATATTTTAAAAAAGAAAAATACTTTCAAAATTATCCTCGAAAAAACTCAAAAAGAAAATTTTAAAAAAAGAGATTTTCAAAACCTTCCAATATCACTTGCTGGAAGTGTAATAAAACTAGACATTATTCAAATAAAGGGTTAATACCCCAATTAGTCACTGAACTTGTCCAAAAGTTCCCATGAGGTCACTGAACTTCAAAACTACCCTAAATGGTCACCGAACTTTGTAAATTTTGACCCCATCCATCACTGCCTCAAAATCAAATTGTTTTTGATGACATGTCAAACAGAATAAGTGATGCGGCGTGTGTGTGTACAATTTCTTCGCCAAGTAAGCAAAATTTGATGAGGTGGACAATCTCTCTCTTCTTTATGCCCGAACTGGTCAATTAAAAGAAAATCGGTCGTTCATACAAAAATTTTATTCGGAATGAAAGTTGAATTGGATCAATTGTTTGTATACCATGTTCGTTTGCCCATGATTATGGATTTTCTCAAGTCAATTTGTAGATTGAAGTCGGAGGGATCCATCAATTTTGGTTTGAACAGCACCGAGTTTCACGCCATTTGCAAATTCCAATTCAAAAATTGGAGCAATTTTGTGGATAATTGGTGCAATTGAATTCAAACCTGGGGTCTTTTGGGCCCGTTGTTGGATCAGTTGATGGCAATTTGTAGGTTCAATGAAGTTGGGGGCTGGAATTGAAGGAGACAGATTTGAAAAAATTGGAGGCGCGACTGTCGGAGGTTCATAGGCTAGTGTAGATTGATTGTCAATGTTTTGGTTGAGGTGAAGCCATATTTGAGGTCGTTTGGTCGAGAGCTTCCTGAATGTGGTGGTGCGGGATCATAGGTGTCGTCGGAGGTTAGGTTTTCGGCCAAGATAGCGTGCGTGAGTAGGTTGTTTTGGCTTTATTTTGTAGCTGATTCCGATGGATTTGTGACCGGTGGTGCGGTGGAAGATGTTGGGGGGAGTGGGGTGATGCCGTCTATGGTGTTATTCGACGGTCTAGGCGGCCGGAAATTGGTGGTTTGAGGTGTCATGGTTGGCGGCTATGGTGGAATCCGGTTAGTGAGAGTTTGAATCCATCACATTTTGCTTACTTGGCAAAGAAATTGTACACACAAGTGCCATGTCACTTGCTCCGTTTGATACATTATCAAAAATCGTTTGATTTTGATGCCAGTGATGGATGAGATCAAAATTTACAAAGTTCGACGACCATTGGGGGGTAGTTTTGAAGTTCAGTGACCTCATAGGAACTTTTGGACAAGTTCAGTGACTAATTGGGGTATTAACCCTTCAAATAAATGTCCTATAAAAGGGATTAACAATATTCAAATAGATGAAAAAGTTAAACTTAAACTTCTCAATTCCAGTCCGGGTGAAGATATTCTGACTGCAAACTCGAGATGGTCTATCAAAATCAAGAAGATTCTAATTTTGAAACTAGTTCAAATTCTTTTTCTACCTCAAGTCATAGTAAAAAAGTTTGTAGTTGCAAAACTATAAATGTTCTTACCAAAGAAGAAGAACTCATTCAAAAAATAATTGAGAAAATTGAAAACCATCAATTAAAGAATAAGTTCTCTTCTCTTTTACCTTCAAAAACTCCATTTAACATGAATAACAAATTAAATCGATTTAAGGAAGAAAGTTATTCAAAATCATCGTGTTCAAAGTCTTCATGTTCTGAATTGAAGCATGAAGTCAATGAGATGAAATTTCAAATTATTTCGTTAGAGAAACAAATGAAAGATGTCAAGATGGAACTTATTTTCTTAAAGACCAAAAGTCTAGAACAAGAAAAATAATCATTTTCATAATTCGTCGGAAGACGAAGATACCATTCAAGATTTTCATGAAAATTTTCAAATTGAAGAAGAAAATGTTAATGTTATTAATCGAATTCAACTTAAAAAATGGTACTGCAATATCACTATTATAGTTAATAAAGAATTCAAACTTCATATTAGAGTCCTAATCAACTCTGGAGTTGATCAAAATTGCATTCGGGAATGATTGAATCCCACTAAGTTTTTTCGAAAAAAAAAAACTACTCAAAGTTTGTATGGTGTCAGTGGTAAAAAACTCAATATTTAATACAAACTTTCTAAAGCTCATGTTAGTGATTTAAATATTTGTTTTAAAAATATATTTTATATAGTCAAATATTTAGACCAAGAAGTTATTCTGGCATTCCTTTCAATGTTCAAGTTTATCATTTTCAAGTTGATTCAAAATGTCTTACTACCAATATTTTGGGGCAAGATATATTTTTTAAATTTACAAATCCTCCATCTTATAAAGATGTGAATGCTTTTAAAAAAATGATATATTTCAAAAATAATTAATAATATCAATTTCAAAAAGAAACATTCAATTTGTAAAAAAAAAAAAAGAAATCAAATTTCAAAGAATTGAAGAACAATTAAAAAATTCTTCAATTATTGAAAATATTTCTTTATTTCAATAGAAAATCGAAGAAGAAATATGTTTTACTATTCCAAATGTTTTTTGGGATAGAAAGAAATATGTTGTTTCTCTTCCATACAATTCTGATTTTCATGAATCAAACATTCTTACAAAGTCTCGTCCTATTCAAATCAATAAAGAATTACTTGATGATTGTATCGAGGAAATCAATGATTTATTGGATAAGAATTTTATTCGTCCAAGTAAATCTCCTTGGAGTTGTTCGACATTTTATGTTAATAACTCCGCTGAAATCGAATGAGGTATTCCTCGTCCGGTTATCAATTATAAGCCTATCAATAATGCTCTTCAATGGATAAGATATCCATTACCGCAAAAGAAAGATCTACTAAATAGGTTATTCAAAGCTGTTATCTTTTCAAAATTTGATATGAAGTAAGGATTCTGGCATATTCAAATTCAAGAAGAAGATAGATACAAAACTGCATTTAACGTTCCTTTCGATCAATATGAATGAATGTCATGCCGTTTTGTCTTAAAAATTATGAATGATATTTTCAATTCTTTTCAAAATTTCATTATTGTTTTTATTGATGATGTTCTTGTATTTTCGGAAAGTATAGAACAACATTTCAAGCATATCAACACATTCATTCATGTTATAAAAAATAACGATTTATCAATTTCTACTGAGAAGGTTTTTCGCTATCAAACAAGCATTAGGTTCCTATGACATAACATTCATTCAGGAATTATTATTCCAATTCAAAAAGTCTTGATTTCACCGACAAGTTTCTTAATGAAATCTTAGAAAAATCAAGTTTGTAGCGATTTTTAGGCTGTCTCAATTATGTGGCCAATTTTATCAAAGAGATAAAAATCCTATGTGCCCCTCTTTTCAAAAGAATACAAAAAAATCCGGTCACCTGAGTTATGAGCACACTTTAACTGTACGAAAAACTTAAAGATGCTGCCAAAAGTATACCATGTCTTTCAAAACTAGACCCCACTGCCTCTATTATTGTAGAGATTGATGCGTCCAACATAGGCTTTGGTGGAGTCTTAAAGCAAATATCTTTCAAGTCTAGTCAAGAATAGCTAGTTTGGAGTCTTAAAGCAAATCCCTTTCAAGCCTAGTCAAGAATAGCTAGTTAGATTCCATTCTGATGTTTGAACTTGCTTTCAAAGAAATTATTCTACTATCAAAAGAGAAATTTTAACAATTTTCATATACATTTAGAAATTTTAAGACGATTTAATCAATAAAAAAAAATGTTTTAATACCAGATTGTAAAGTATTAAAAGACATTTTACAAAAAGACATAAAAAACCTTATTTTAAAACAAATTTTCGCAAGATGGCTAGTTATCATATTTTGCTTTGATTTCGAAATTCTATATATATATAAGGTAAATCAAACTTTCTTGCAGATTTCTGAATTAGAGAGTTTCTGCAGAGAAAAATTGAGAGAAATGGATTCTTCTTCAAAGAAGAACGAGAAAAAAATCTTCAATTCATCTCCTTTCAATTAAAGATTATATTTAAAATTATTTTCATGGATAAAAAAATTGAAGCACAAGGTTCTTCAACTTCTCAAAAATTCACTTTTGCTTCAAAAAATCCATTTTTACAAACATCTCAGTGTAATAAAATCTCTAAAAAAAATCCTCAAATTATTAGAAAGCCATTCAAATTGAATCTGGAAAATTGTTAGTTATCAATCCGTCAACCTCTTTCCATTACTTTACCAAACCCATTCATATTCCTATCTTTGATATGGAAATTTCATGGTTCCATAGATATTCTTCCCTTGAGCAATATCTTCAAAATCTCTTTCCTCCTCATTTCCATTTCATGCCAAGAAATCTCAAAAAAGACTAGACTTATTATGAAGCCATCCTAATCAAATCATGATTAGCCATAATAACTCATACTCAAAATCCTCAAAAGAAACATTATATTGATTTTTCTAAAATTTCAATTCAAAAGGTATCGTCTTACGAAGACTGAGGGCAATACTCATGGAGTGAGAAAAGAATGCGTCTATCTAAGGATGATTATTTGAATCTCATTTCAATTATTTTGATTATCAAGATGCTTGGTTTAATGTTTTCTACTTTAGACCAGTAACATATTCTTGGTTCTTTCTTTTTATTCAAGCCCGTGTTACAAATTTTTCAAAGTGGTTTTAAAATTGGTTCAAATATTTTGGACTTGAAAAAATGATTTTACCTAGTCTTACTCTTCAAGAGTTCAAATACTTAAAAAAAGAAGGAAAATCATTTATAAAGCCTCAAGAAAATATTTTATTTCCATTTGCTCACAATCTCAAAGTCTCGTGGATTTTCAGCTGGGACTATCAAATTGTTTAAATTACCAATTACCAATTCCCAATTCAATGTCAAAAGGATTGTTCAAAGACTCAAAGTTAAATGGTGTTCGAAATTTAATGAGACAAATTGTTGCACCAAGACCGTTAACTCATGGATACAGAGCAAAGAAACATTGATATTCCAAAATTATCAAAGAAAGAAATTGACAAACACATGGATTTTCTTGGAGAAAAATCAAAACTTATGGCTATGTTCAACCAGTGTAAAACTTCGGAGAAATTATAAGTTATTTCGGAGAAAATTGCTTCATTGGCTGAGGCCTCTTCAAAGAAATCAAAGTCAATTGATCATAATTATTCTCAATTAGAATTAACAGACTATTTACAAAGCAATGAAGATATGTGTTTTGGATTATACAATATCGATGACTTGATTGAACAAACTCAAAGAAATTTTTCAAAATCACTACATCGACTCCGACTCAGTTATTTAGATGAGTATCGAAATTATCGGGCCCAAGAATTAAGAAAGGTGCTTTTTCGAATGTGTTTACCACTATAAAAGTTATTCCTACCAACTTTACCTACACTAAAAAATGAACAAAAAATTTACTAAGACAATTTTAATAAATCAGTTGTATCCATCTTTCTATTGTAGATACAAGTACCGATAAACAGCTTTAGTGCACTGATAATTGTATTTTATACACTTATTCGAGATCTAAAATAACTATATTTTATAGTTCTTCTGAAAAAATATATCCTAAATTATTTTATTTTATGTTATAGGCAAAATTCAATAGTTGAACAATGAATCGAAAGAAAGAAGCAAAAATGGGTGAAATGGCAAAATCTAAAGTTTGAGGATCAAATTGTAATTATTCAATAGTTGATTTGGACCAAAGAAGATACTTTGAATATTCTTAGAAGATAATTGGATGGAAATAGAACTTAAAAAGGATTGGAATATGATCAGAATGTTATCAAAAATCAATTTTTAATCGCACTAGTTATATTTCAGATTTTTAGTTGAAGATTGAGACCCATTTTTGGCATAGTAAACATCCGAAATGGAAACAATATATTTCTAGAAAATTTGTAAACTTTTGAGTTAGAATTTCAATACACTTTGAATCACCTCAATTGGATACTAGGAGAGAAAGTTATAGCCAGATTACCGAATACTGTGCAGAGACAAAATACGTGCGTGAAGACAACTTTCCTTATTCGATTTGAACTATTTTGGGAAGCCAATTTAGACGTGACTTTCATCCAATTTTCTACTCCCCCAAATACATAATAGCAGAATATATATGAAAGACCTCTTATATGTATAATATACTCCAATGTTCATAAATTATTATCATAAAAAGAGAAAAATTTATAGTTTTTGTGAGATAATTAAAAGACATTTGCAAGAATTCAATAAAGTGGAGATTCAAACCTGCTTTTTGGACAAAGAAGAAAAGGCGCAATTGGAAATTCATCAAGAAACTATTGAAGAGATTCAAGTATTCAAAATCAATCTTCATCTTCTTAGTTTATCAAAAATCCGGCATATATATATTCACTTAAATATGATTTCTTGTAATTTCTATATG
>CAIGRF010222637.1:0-20114 GCA_903798235.1 Fraxinus ornus | reverse complement strand
AGCTATAGTGATTCGCGAAGCTAGAAGATCATTGATTTTCTGTTTAATGATTTTGATGGCTTCAGTTTAAGCTGATGACCAAGGAGGTGAATTCTATTTAAGCATGAGTTGCAATGGTTGAATGATTGATGAAAGATAATCAATAAAATTTGCCATGTAATTAACAATTTCAAGAAACTGTTGAACTTCCTTTTTGTCAAATTTTCATCTGAAAACTTAAGTTCCTGGCCAACATGAGGCTACAGTGAATACTGACCATCTGTAATATACATACCCAAGAAACCAGCTTCTTTGACACCAGTCACCATTTTCTTTTGAAAAAGCATAATCCCATAATGCTTGACAAGTTTTATAAATTTGGAGAGCAGATTGGCGTGAGATTCTTTATCTTTAAAGAATAAAAAGATATCATCAATATAGACCAATGCTGTATCCAATAATGGATCAAAGATTCTTGTCATTACTTTCTGGAAAAGAGAAGGGGCAGTCTTCAACCCAAAAGGCATAACCATCTACTGATAATGATGGTTTGGGATACAAAACGTTGTTTTGTGTCTTTCTTCAGATTTGGTTCCCATCTTCCAAAAACCTGCTTTAAGATCAAACTTTGAGAAAATCCTTGCTCTAGACAGATTTGCAAACATACTGGAAGAGGAAATTTATCATCTGCAAGGAAAGTGTTTAATGGCTTGTAGTCAATGACCAATCTGAGTTTTCCTCGAACTTGTTCACTTCTTTTGTTAACATAAAATGCTTGACATGCCCATTGTGAGGTTGTTGGTTCAATGAGACCTTCAGCTTGTAATTGAGCAAGTTCTTTAGTGGCTAATTGAAGGCGTTCTGGGTTTATTCCAAGATGACTAGCTTTTGTAGGATTGACATCTTCATTTTTCTTGAATGGAAGAGAAATGAAAAAGTCTAGGTTTCTCCAAAGTGGGTTTGTGCATTTAGTGAAAAAATTTGAGTGAGATTCTGCACAACAATCTCAAATTAATATATCTGTGATATTTGGAATGGTCATGGTAAAGTATGTGGTCATTTGTATGTAAGGCTGAAAATAGGACTTGTATATGAGACCATTTAGACGAGGAATAACATTCTTTTCCCACAATTGTTCGATAATATCCCATGCAATGATAATATCTTTACCAGGTAAAGAAGAACCTAGTAACTTGTGAGAAATATCAAGTTCAGGAAAGAACTGGATTTTGATAGGCTTGCTGATTATTTCAGTCGAAAAACTATCTCCATTTGCTTCTTGGAAAACAGGTCGATGATTTTTCCACATGTGATCAGGAAGAATAGCAGGATTTAGAATCGAACATGCTACACCATCAAATAGTGCGGCAACTATTATGGGCCTTTCATATTTTCCTGTAAAAAGTTTTACTTAGATCATTAGCACCGGAATGGATAAGAAGGCTGGATTAATAATTTGCATGCCATATCATTCTTCTACATCATCAGATTCATTAGAAAGAGTTTCATCAGAATCATATTTAAAAGCAAAGATAGTTTCCTGCGTTTGTTCATCTTCTTTAGAAAACAGAGATTATAGATCATCACCATAGTCAGTTTTTGTGGCCATGAAAATTTGGTGAAGAATTTTCTCATTTTTGTTAGGACATGTTTTTGTAAAGTGACCTTTCTTTTCACAGATATAACATCTATTTCCTTTCTTTTTAGAGAATTTGCGTCTGAAGAATCTTTTCTTTCTTCGAAAAGGATTTAGAGGGGCTTCTTTGCGAGAAACTTCATTCTCCTTTTATGGAATTTTTTATTTTCCCTGCAATCAAGATCTTTCATAGAACGACTACATTTGATCTGTAAATAAGGCTTATGACAAGCCTTCTCCAATTTTTTGCCCGTAGCGTTAATATCTTTGAAGAAAGCATTTGGATTGCAGAACTTTTTCAATGTCTTCATGATCCAATTATGGATTTCACCAAAAGATGTAGCATTTAGAGGTTGTCCTCTCATTTCCATTGTTCTCAATGTTTTTTGCCCTAGAGGCTGAGGAATTGATTCCAGATAAGCTTGTTTGGTATTGGTATCATCCATGCCACCAATAAGATAATACCGTTGTGTAGCATTCCTGAAGTGCTTTTCAAGATCTTTTTGATTGTGTGAGCAACTCTTTAATTTAAAAAATTCTTCTCTAACAATCTCCTTATCATGATCAGATTTTTCACAAAATTCCCAATATAAGTAATTTATGAAAAAATCTGTGGTATTTGACTATTGGGTAAATTGAACACCCATTGAATCATACAAATCTCTGAGAAACCCTATAATCCTTTCCAAAAAAGCTTTTATGACCTTTGTATGAGTCATGTTTGGCTTTTGGAGTTCTGTAGTACACTAGACTTTCATTTCTCGTAGTCTGTACTTCCACTGTGATGGAGAAATGCCATCAAAGGTGAACTTTGATGAAGAAGCACCATTTGAAGAATAATAATTGTTAGTCACATGAGTTTCAACCATATCTTCATCAAGTACTTCTGGTTCTTCAATAGCGGGTTCAGTTGGATGATGAGTTTGAGATTAACCTGTTTGTGCTTGATCAGCCATATAAAAGAGAGGATTATCATTCATAGATTCATTAGAGAGTTCTTCAAAGGATTCAACAGACTCGGATTTAGAACTATTATCATATGTTATAGAGTTGTTAGGAAGGGAGTGAGTGGTTTGGTTATGAGTTTGTTGAAGAAAATTAGAAATATGATTTTTTTATCATCATTTGAGGCCGTTTCGAAGGTTTTTGTGGTGGAAATTCTTGAGAAGAAGAGGATTGTGTTTGACAAATAGTAATAGATTTGATATTTTTTTAGGGTACGAGTGCTTTTCTCTTTTGTTCCCATTCTTTAGGAGTAAAAATGGTAGAGGTAGATCCTTGATAAGTAGAGGAGTATAAATGTCATGATTGGGAAGATTGTATGTTAGAGAAGGATGAAGGACAGTATGGTGTTGATGGTGGGATTATTGGATTTGACTCAAGAGAAGCTAATTGGATTTTCAGGTTTTTGATTTCTCTTTCTTGAGCATCAAATGATAGTTGATTTTGTAGACGGTTCAATATATCATTGTGTAAAATTTCGATTCTTTGTCTACAAGCTTGAAGAGGGTTTAAGAGAGTCTGAGTCTACTGGTATAGAGTCTTTTCAATTCGTTGCTGACTTTGGTAAATCTTTTTTAACAAAGCATTTTATTGTACTACATTTTCTGAATGCCAATTTAAGGTTGCTTATGCTGCTGAAAGAGTTTGCACTGATCCATCTGGTCTCATAGTGCTTGACTTTTTGATTTTCCAAGAATGAGTAGAATGATCGTTTTCAAAAGTTTCTAAGGGAGGAAACTCTTCCTAGGTAGGAGGATGAAACATCGTTATAAGTGAAGGAGATTGGGATGGAGTATTATTCCAATCCCATTCCTTATGGTATCTGTTGCAATCATCATCATCATCATCCCATCCTGTAGGAATTATGGGATCATCATTTCTGGGTGGTGCAGTATAATTGACATAGTAATCAAATTTTCGTAATAGCTCTCCAAGTAATTCAACTTGTGGATCATTATCATAGAAAGCTTTATGTAACTTTCTTTGACTGCTTCACCTGGGTTTCCTTCTTCAAAATAGATAATCATTATTAGTTTCTGCTGTTAGACAACTGGAGCAAGAGCAAATAACCTAGAAAATATGTCCAGTATCATCTGTTCTGTTGTATATTGCCCTTCCATTTGTATCAAAAGCGTAATTATGAATTCCTAACTCATATGCAAACTATGTGAGAAAACATGAGGGTCTTTTTGAGACAGCATCCCTTTTGAAGGCAATCTCAACATCTCCATTAGGCTTTTTCCTGAAAAAAAAAAGGTTTTTGTGAGATATTGTAATTGCCAGCAAGAATCTTGGCACATCAGCACTCAATTTTGGGCGTAGCATCGTTGTTGTATTATTATTATTATTAAGTTCAAAACAAAAATAAAAACAAAAACAAAAGAATTAGAAATTAATAATTCAAATTCAAATTTTGGTACTTCAAGTTTCTTTTGGATTACTAATTTTTCTAAATAAATTAATTGACGAAACATGTTACCAAAGTAACATTTATTGTCTAAATTAATTTATTTGAAATATTAGGAAAGTTGTGTATTTGTAACTCATGCTGATATTCACCTGTCCAAAGGAAGGTAAATATTTGGCCAAATCACATGCACACATGTAGTAATAGACATGTAACAATTATAAGGTTTTGTTTTATGTGATTAATAAATCGGTCCAAAGACATGTTTATTGTTTGACATAGTTTATTGTCAATATTTAATTACTACACCAAGAGTACCACTTACAAATTGGTATGTTTGTCCAAAGACTAAATATCAATGTTGTACTCGATCTCTTGTGATGATGTTTACCATTATTTGAATCAATTAATTGTTTAAAATGGATTCTAATGGGAACATATTTCTTTAATTTTGTTCTCTATTCAGCTAAATCTATCAACTTCTGCAATATCTTCCAACATCAATTTATATCGTTCTTAGCGGCATGAATCTAGACTTTGCATTTAGGAGTGAACAGTCCACTACTCTTACGAATAAAAGTTCTACTAATAAAAATAGGACTCTAATAAGTGAGATAATTCAAACCGTACAAGTCTTATGATCATGAAACATGAAATCCCAGAAGCATTCATGGACGTTGTGTCCGATAATGTAACTGCTATCAAAAAGTTTATTGGTGAAAATTAAAAAAAATGCTTTGCAAAAGGTAATAAGGTCTGAACTAGCACGCTTTTAGCGAACTTAGTTTCACTAAAGTATAAATGTAAAGAAAACATAAGTGAATACATCATGGAGATGTCTTATCTTGCTTCAAACTAAAAGCATTAAAGGCTGAGTTGTTTGATGACTTGGTCGTGCATTAGTTTTGATGTCTATTTTTTGTACAATTCGACTAATTTAAGGTCAGTTACAACTGTTAAAAAGGAAAGCAGACTCTTAATGAGCTCATTCTATATTGGGTGTAAGAAAAAAGAAAGGCTAAAGCAAGATAAAACTGATATTACTCACTTAACAAGTACCTTTAAAGACAAGTTATAAAGAATTAGGAAGCTGCATCAGGTTTGGTTCAAAATAAACAACAAAAACCTGAAAAAGATAAGTCTGGCTATTACTTTTATGAAAATCTGGGATACATAAGGAGAGATTGTACTAAATACTACGCTTGACGTGTAAAGAAAAATACACTTCTCACTTTGGTTTGTTTTGAGATTAATTTAGTTTCAATACTTAGACACACTTAGTAGATAAAATTTTGGTGCCACCACTAACATAAGTGTGTCTATGCGAGGTTGCCTGAATAGCTAAAAGCCAATTGATGTTGAAAGATTCATCTATGTGGAGCAATAACAAATCATTTAAGCTTAAGGCTATAGGGTCTTTTAGGTTATTATTAAAGACTCGTTATGATATGAATATGAAAGAAATATTTGTGATATCGTCTTTTAGACGGAATTTGGTTTCTATTTCTACATTGGACAAATTCGATTACTCTTGTTCAATTGGAAATAGTCAGTTTGATTTTTTTCTTGTTCAAATATTGTGGGTACCAATTCCTTATCCAGTTACAATAACCTATATCTGCTAATACGGTTACCTCTTATAAAGAAACCTTGCATGTGAATTTATATAAAATTAAACATAATTAAATAATGAGAATTTTTGCTTCGTTATGACACAAGTGATTAGGTAACATCTCTCAAAAGAGAATGAAAAATATTGTGTCAAAAGAAATTCTTGATTCCCTTAATTTTTCAGACTTAAGTGTTTATGTTAATTACATTAAGGAAAAATAAACAAACATAAGAAAATTAGGTGCGTATAGGACTTCAGACGTCTTCGAACTAATTCATACGAATATCTATGTGTCATTCAATTTGACTTCTTGGAATGGTCAACAATAATTTATTATGTTCATAGACGAATTTTTCTCACTATAACTACTATATCTCATCTAAAATAAATTCCAAACACTGGACAAGTTCAAGGCATACAAGGCTCATGTTGATAAACAACTCTATAAAAGAATATAAGAAGTCACATCTTATGATAGTGGTTAATACTATGACAGATATGACAGATCATGAGAACAATGTCTAGGGCCTTTTGCTAAATTCCTAGAGGAATGTGAAATCGTCCCACAGTACATAAGAATCTCTCTAGGTAGAAGCACTAAATACTGCAGCTTAAATTCTCAACGAAGTTCGAAGTAAAGCAATTGTTAATGGGTCACTTCTTTTTTTTTTAAATAAAAAAAAAAGATCTCACTATTAGGTCAACTTTAGAAACGAAAATTGTCCAATTCCTTGAGGGCAAAGTTTGCGGGAGAAGATAAGATTATAATGTTAAGGATTTTGTTTTCGAGGAAGAATATGTATATATTTCTTCTATTACAATTGACAATGATCAGGACATACCGATTCCCGAAATTCCTTTCTGGATATTCCTCAATGTCTCGGCTATTCACAAAACGTGAGAAACATATGATACCAGGGACAAATCCTTGCTCTAGATCTTGTTCAAGAAGCAATTTCAAATCAAGACAATATTACAAAATTCCCTATACACAATCAAGAGATTGTTTCAGAAAAACAAACTCAACAATCTCAAGAACAAATGTCATTAAGGAAATCCACTATAAAAAGGAGAAAGGCAATTCCGGATGACTTTATAGTCTTTCTCTAAGAAAATAAAGATGGCATGGATTGATGTCATGCATAAAGAGAAAAAGTTCATAAGTAACAATGACGTTTGGAAACTCATCTTATTGTCTCAAGGTGTGAGATCCATTGGTTGTAATTAGATATTTAAAATCAAGAGGGATTCGAAGGGTGGTGTAGAGAGATATGAGGCTCGTCTTGTTACAAATGACTTTACTTAAAATGAAGTCATTGACATTAAATAGACTTTTTCTCTGATTTCTATGAAAGACTCTTTTAGGACAATTATGACAGTTGTCACATTTTGATCTTGATATACGTCAGATGGTTTACAAATTAAAGAAATTCATCTATAAGTTTAAATTAGTTTCCCATAATGGTATCACAAATTTCATCAAATAATTATATCATTTGGTTTTGAGATAAATTCAGTTTATGATTGTGTATATCACTAGTTCAATGGGAGTAAACATATTTTTTATGTTGTATGTCGATGATATATTGCTTGCCTACAATGATATAAACTTATTGNTCAAGGGAGACGAGTTTAGTCTCAATTAATGCTCCAATAATAAATTTTAAAGAAGAAAAATATAGAAAATTCCCTGTACTTCAGTAGTTGAGAAATGTATACTTAGATTCGCACACATTCGGATATATCATTCATTGTTTGAATATTATGCAGATATTTAATTAACTCTGGGATGAAATTTGGAAAGTAGACTAGTTATTCAGTATCTATAGAGAAGTAAGGATTACATGATCACTTTCAAGAAAATCAGACCAATAGGAGATCATGGATATTCTGATCCTGATCATGGAATATGACTATAAAATATTGTAACCAGGCTGCATATTTTGGATGGATTTGAAAGACAACTTTATTTATTCTATGACAATAGCAGTCTTGTATTCCAACACGAGTCTGATGATATCAAAGTTTATAGACATTAAGTTCCTAGTTGTTAAGGAAAGAATTCAAAGTGGTTAGGATTTTATAAAGCACATTAGGACAAACTCCATAATCATGGATCCATTTACTAAATAGCTATCACCCTAGGTCTTTCATGAGCATAATACTCATATAGGTGTTGCATCTTTTGATAATATGTTAGTTTAGTGGGAGTTTGTATTTAGATGTTGTCTGTTTTAGACACATATTTTTTTATCAATGGATATTCAGTTTATTTCAGTTTTTAGTTCAGTTTTTCACTCTGATTAAAGTTTTTTTTTTGTAGTTTGATCTCATAAGGTATTAAAGAATAAAGTATGACTAGTTGAAAATATACATGTTTGATCACATTACATGTAATTTCCATGCTATACATCCATACCTGATCTATGTCATTTGATTGTGTTGATATATGTGATTATTGAGAGTTTAGTTATGATACTTGTAACGAAACTGCTTTAATCCTATATTGATATAATCAATGAATGAGATTCTTTGGAGATGCTTTGATTATGATAGCAAAAGTTTTGAGCTCAAAAAGTTATACACATTTATAAGGTAATATATGTGGCCCAAATGGGAGATTATTTAATTTGTTATTTGAGCCACCATCTATAATTAATTGTGTATAAAGATTATCTCAAAATTAACTCTAAAATTAAAGTGATTTAATAAAAAATTAAGTAATTCGACTTTATCAAAATAAAGTGTGGACCGGATTATATGTGTAGAGACTAGATCCATTAGAGTTTGTATTTGACGATGAACCAAATACATATAAAAACTACATATATGGCTATGATCCCCAATTCATATGTAATTATCATTCTTTGCGTCATTCCATCAACACACGAATTAATAGAGAAAGCATGTCGAAAAAGAAGATCCAGAACCCACGATAAAAAATTATTATTTACAATTAAGAATAAAAAATAAGGAGTGGAGCAGTCAAGATTTAAAGATCAAAATTCAAGATTCAAGATTTATTATTCAATATACAAATTAATGGATCAATGTATGTTTCGAATTAATTAATTTTCTAGATGATTTGATATGGAGATCTTGACAATTTATAATATTTTATAAAGTTTAAGTTTCAAGAAAAATTCAACAAACCATTGATCCAAAGTTGGATTTTTATATATACCATCACGAACAAATATCTCAAATCCATAGTAAAATTGCAGCATATTTTCCAAAGTAGATTATATTGGTAATTTATATGAAAAATAGAACTTGTAATGGCTATTGGATAATGGAATTGAAAAGAAAGTTTTTTATTATAATACTTGGAAATTGATATGCAACTACTGAATTTTGTCAAAATTGAAGAACGTGCTTGAATTGAATAAATTTTGGATTTTATGGGGGTTTGAAGAAAAATAGCATTGCGATGGTGTACGTACATTTGAGGAAGAATTGACTTAGTACCGTAATTAATATGATTTTTAATCATGTCTAATAGTATTTACATTGTAAATCCTTTTTTATAATGATTTGTCAAAAAGTCCCTACTTTTTAGTTTATTTGTGTAATTTGCCCTTTTTTGAATTCAACTGGGGTAGCCACCTGCATTCTATTACCGCATCCCAATGCGTCCCAAATCTCATTCTTTTCTTGGTTTCGAGCTTATTGTAATAAGAGTTATGATGCACATACAGGGCCACGTCAGCCTTGTACGTGCTCCATCCCCCTGGGGGTGGGGGTGGGGGTGGGGTGGTGGGAGAAGATAATACGGTTTTTTAGTTTTTTAGTTTAGTTTTTTTATATGAAAAAAAGGAAAAGTTACCATTTTGCCATTTAAGAATTAGTCAACAATTGGTCAGATATTTAATTTTTGGTCAACTAACGATTTCTGTCAATTTGGACTCTGGGTGCGAATTGTTTAAAGGTTTGGTACCGTTAGTGGAACAAATGAAAGGTTTGGATAAAGTCTACAAAAATGTAAAAGATTTGGTACCGTGACTGCAATTTTCGCCATTTAAAATTATTTTATTAAAAGAATGTATGGTTGAAAATTGGTTAAAAAATAAATTTTAAAGAATTTGTATCAAAGAGTGGATAAAAAAAGAACATAAAAAAAAAATGAAAAACAATGGGAATAAGATAAATATAACAAGAATTTGCAACCAAACCCTCTAGGCTCTAACCACACTTCTTCAAAATGGCAGCCACCACCTATCGCTTTTTCAAATCCTGACACTCTTTCAACAAACAGCCCCTTATCGGTGTCTTCATATATCTGCACGACCAAACGCACTTGGTTGAGACACCCACCAACAAAATCACCCAAGGTAGGAACCTATTGCACGCCAAACCAACGAGGATGGTGGACTAGTTCCCCCCTTTTAATTCGACCATTTTTATTTTACTAGCTTAAAAAATTTCAAAATTACGACAAAGGAAAAGCCAATATCAGAGGATTTGGATTCACAACTTGACAAATTTGATAACTGTGGATGGGTCAAAAGGAGATACCAATTTAAATTGATTTAATGCTATTGGAAGAATTCATAGCATTTTTCAACATAAATTCGATTCAAGATTCTTTTTTGAAAAGATGAAATTTCTAAGACCTTTTTTATGATTGAATCACCTTACTTTCAAAACTCAAAAATTCTGTATTTTCTTTCACTACGATGGTCTCGATGTCGATCTCAATCACAATGAAATGAGATTATTATCAGCAACTTAAGCGCTTTATTTTCTGAGCTTCTATGCCAAACATGTGATTTAAACACTTTTCAATCTATATTATATTAATTATTCATACGAATTTCGCATGTCTTCTACCATCTTTTCTCTCCCCAGTTACCATGACAAGAGTGACACAAGTTTTAGGAAGTTATAGGGGTTGATGAGGGTTGAGGGAAGTTAAGGATTTTGCACCAATTCAAACAATTCCTTCCAGCCCACTTTAATATTTTACAGATTGGGTAACCCCATATAGATAACCCACGATCCGTATTTTTCAGCATCTTCTACTCACACATGATGCGCTTGACCTAAACCATATGCGTCAACAAATATCATACATTAGATCATTCTCAAGATCTATCTCACAAAAATTTATAGAACGAGTAGATCGTGCAATTAGCTAGTACATATTAGAAATTAGATACTATAAACATATTAGGGATATATAGAAATTCTATTAGAAGAACATCACATCTTGTTATACCTCAAATTCATATTTCAATACTAATTCAAGTATTTCCAATCCCTCGAATACTTATAGAACATGCTTGAACTCCACATTATATCCTTGTATTCACAATTGTGTTCTATACTCTAGATGCTAAAACAATTGTCCGATTGGTGACAAACAAGAATGTTCGTCAAAATAGTTTTTTGTTTCCTACTCCTATTCTTTAACTTTAAATCAATTGTTTTTCCATCAAACTGAATGAATCATAGTTATTAATAATATGCTAAAGTAGCAACACTGAAATAAAATCTTGAGAAATAATCAAAAGTCATAAAGATATATGAGATTATATATACCTCGTGGTCTCATACAATGAGAAAGTAATGAATTATTCACTCATTCACCCATTTTTCCTCTCTTAAGGTGTATTTCATATTTTATTTTATTTTAAATTTAAACAACACTGTATAGATCATATTTCAAGTATTCTCGATACTTAACTTGAGTTATCCTTATATTCATTCCTCTAGGAAATCTCAAATTGAGAAGTCGGTCAGCTATTAAACAGGTTTAATGGATTGCAAAATCCATTTTGATTAATTATAATTATAGTGATCTCATCTTGATATTTAGTCAAGGCGGCCAAATCATGTATACAAACATAATCACTTTGTCTCATTTCAACACATCCCAAAATAATCCGAGGCGATTGCTCATGTGAGTGAGTCAATCTGAACATGTTCAACATACTTTATATGTGCATGCAAATCATTATCTGGTAATCATAACAATGGACTACACATGAATTCAAAATTTTTCATCCATGGGCATATAAATCTCAATAAAGAGTTTTCAAATACCAAAAATATCATATTCTTTGCCATACTAAAGATTCAACATCTTCAACATCACCAAGAAGTATATCGCTAGACATCTTCAGAGTATGAACATTTCATCATTTACGTGGATATATTGTAAATATACTTTCTTTGTCAATGTCTTCCGCAAAAATACTATAAAATATTTGGTTCCATCACGATGCTTGGGATCCTTAACACGTGTGATAGTTTCATAACTATCATGAGTCTCATATTCTTAACGAGTATTATTAGATGCTCGATACATCTACACCAAATAATTGTGTTGTCAATATATATTACAAGACCTACTTCTTGCCACTCTTGCTATATAATAACTGTTTGTGCTTGACTAGGTTTTTTTATTAGTCAATATTGTATTATTTTTTTTTCAATTATAAGTTATTCACTCAACAACAAATGGAATAACTAACAACAACTTTAGGTATCACAATATCCATTCCAAGATAACATTGATACCTACTGACTATATCCAAGGCACGATAAATATTAGCACCAAGTTACTTTGTAGCATATACTTCAATCTTCTAACCTTACTAGACATGATTCTTTGGATATATCACTTGTGCACTTATGGAATCTTGGACGTATATGAGGACTCATATTGTTGCCTTTCAATATAGGGGTAGCAATTCTACAGTTAGAAGCACTCTATAATCTTTACACTATACAACTTTTATAACGAAGTAAGAATAATAGAATAATCTTTTAACACAAAGTACACAATTTGTTAAACCCATGTCCTTCGTCTCAAAGTTGTGGACAACCATTTCTAAATACTTTCAATATACTCATTATCTTTATTAGTCAATATGATGTCATCAAAATAAAAAAAAAATGGAATTACCAAGCTACCATCATACCTTTACATAAATAGAGTGGTCTTCATCCACATGTGAAATTTGTATGAAACTCAAACCTGTCAAAATTCAAATTTAACTGTCAAGATGAATGGATCAAGCCACGAGTATAACTACAAAGTTGCCACCATATTGAAAATGCCTTTAACATGGGCCTACAAGTCGATTCACGTAAATCTCTTCAATCAATTGAAAATTTAGAATAAAAATACAGTCTCTAAGTTTACAAAAGTGAATTTCATTGTTATGAAGAAGGTTCATCTCACTCAATACACTCATATCGGATATTACCATTTTTCGTCCAAAAATAAAATGAGCTTATCTATCATAAACTCATTAGTATTTCACTTAGTTTTCAAGAATCTGAATGTTTTCAATAAACTTAATGTCCAATTAGAATTTTCACTACATAACAAATTTAGCTGTAGTTTCTATGCTCCATCTATACGTCCATCACTTTTTCACAATTGTTTCCTCTTTATACTAATATAAGTAAGGAATTTTGGAATATTTGAAATTAGATTGCTCTCCTTTAAAAACAGATCACTCGAACTTGAATTAGAAGCTTAAAAAGTAACTCCTATGTAGTAAAATTGATTCACCAATACACATAATATTAATTTTATCAACATTCTCCATGTCTTTCTTCTTGCTGGAAAAAATGTCAAAGTGACATCATATCATTGTAACTGAATATTCATCCAAACATTCACTTAAGAATAAGTACCCTTTGGAGTGTTATGTATATCTCATAGAGATACATATCGTTCTTAACAGGCTAATATTTCTAAACGCATTGGGAAAAATCAAAACTTACCAAGTTGATCACAAGTCTAAGATAACTCATATTTAGTTATCAACATATCCAAAGCTTATACAATACTGAGGGCACTAATATTGAGAGAACTTCATTGAATGACAATCGTAGTTGACTAACACTCTTCCCCAAATAGAAAGTTGGATTGCATTATTTCAAACATCATCACGTTAAGCAATATTATATTCCTACTACCCAATACAACATATACTTTTGGTGAATAAGGAAGAATCAATCCAATAAAAATATTTCTTTCATTACATAGATCATTGAACTCTTATGATAGAGATTCATGCTCTCAAACAATTCTCAAAGTCTTTGCTGAGAACCGAATCAAATAATAAAGACAAGATAACAAGAGCAATATGAAAAATAACAGATCACACAAGTTTATGTGGAAGAGGATGAGAATTTCAAAAGAAACTATAATTGTTTTACAAAATCTGATACTCTCAATCTAAATATAAATATTTCTCTCAAGTTTCTGATGTATACAATAATGATATTATTTTTAGATGAGCCTATAAAGAGCCTACACCACGTGGAGAATATATATGAGTCCAATCTTGGAGTTATGGATGAAGTAGAGCACAAAAATTGCGCTAGAAACCAACTGGGAATAAAACTCTTCTTGACTAGTGTGCTGCAGCCCATCCCCAGCGCTAGGGCACCCATTGCTTGTTTCTGAATCATGTCTTAGTACCCCATCGCCCATGCCCAGGTATCGCGGCACCCCGAGCATGCTTCTCCTTTGTATCGTCGGCGCCCCTTCTCGACTACAATGTTTCCAAAATAATTTTCATTCATTCCAAAGTCATTTTCCCAATCAAACTCCTAGTCTATGATGAAATTTGATGCTTTATCAAACCGGAATTCCAAACTAACATTATCTAGTCTTCCTCAATGAATCAATCTTCCAAATCACATGGAATTTGAGTTACAACATAATAAACTCCACCTTGATACCTCATGCCTCTTCCTTAATGAATCAGTTTTCAAGTCATTCTTCACCTCTTCCACCATCCTCCTTCTGGGCACCCCATGCCCCTTCCAAGCATAGTTAATAACTGTGAAAAAAACTCAAGCCTTGCTTACTAATAGAATTACTTTGCGCGCCAAACCTGCTTGAATCATCTGGTTCACTACTAGCTCCAGCCGAGTGACCAATTTTACTCGAATCACCACGAGCACTTCCAACTCCACCCGAGTTGTCAAATCTACCCGAATCACCACGAGCAACATGATCAATAAGATCAAAACTAGCTCTACCTAAGTTACTAGAAGATTTACCAATATCGTTACTCGAATCACCACGAGCAACCTTATTACAACTAGCTCTACCTGAGTTACCGCTTATCAAACCATAAGCTGCAACTGCTTCCAAAGTGACTGGCAAACCTTCTAAAACATATAATCAAGACTTTCTCTATCCCTTTAACACAACCCTGGCACCCTTACTAACTTTTAGAACTCCGCTTCCATCGATATACATGTACCATTTTGAATCAAAAGTACTCAAGGAGATAATATTTCTATTTAAACCTGGAACATGTCTTATTAAACCAAGTGTCCCGACTGTCTCATCAAACATCTTGATTATGACCACAATACCAGTTATTTTACAAGGCTCATTATTTCCCATCACCGTGGAACCTCTTGTAACTATTTCATATGAAGAAAATAAATCCCAATCAGAACACATGTGAAAAGTGCAAGCCATATCAAGAGTCTAATCTTCATCAGGTTTGGAGCCACGGTTAGAAATTAACAAAAGAACTCCATCACTACAGTCTTCTTCTACAAGGTGGCATCACTAAAATTTTCTGGTTGTCCCTTCTCATCTGTAGTAGCAAATTTATTCCCGTTCCACCACTCATAGAAATCCTTCTTCATGTGCTCCTTATTGTTGTAATACCAACAGATATTATCACTGTTGTTTTCCTTAACTTTGCCCATTCCATGACCATCTATTTTCTTCTCACGAATAAGAAGACCAGTTGCATGGACCTCAGATCTGATGACCAGATGCTTCATCTTCTCCTTGGAATAAAGCACATCATATACATCATAGATAGTGAGAGTATCCCAACTATAGAGAATAGTATCTCTAAAAGTCTTATATGAAGGCGGTAACAAACATAACAATATCAACCATAAATCTTCTTCATCGTACTTGATCTTCATGGTCTCCAAATCAGCGATGATTTCCTTAAACACCAATAGATGATTTTTCAAAGATCAACCTTCTATTAGTAATGAGAATACAAGCGTTGTTTCAAGTATAACTTACCGATCAAACTCTTTGTCATACAAAGCTGCTCCGATTTCAACCACAACACAGTGACACTTTTTTCCTTTACCATGTCTTGAAGAATTCGATTAGAAAGATGAAGTGTATCTGTGATAGGACTTTCCAATCTTTGCGTTGCTTTTCCTTCAAAGTCAATGTTGCGGTCATTTTAACCACCCCCAACAAAGTATCATCCAAGTCCAATTGAACAAGAATTACTTGCATTTTGATATGCCATAGAAAATCTATTGTTGCGATCCAAAAGCAATATCTCAAATTTCATAATTGTCATCCCTGAAACAATTGACTTTATTCGAACCTCACTTTCATAACCAATTTAGACCTCCCAAGAATCGCCAAAAAACCTTGGTTCTAATACCAATTTGTTGAGAACAGGGCCAAATAATAAAACGAGAAAATAAGAGCAATATGAAAAAAATTGAATCACACAAGGACACAAGTTTATGTGGAAGAGGAGGAGAATTTCGTATACTGAGAAGCTAAAATTGTTTTACAAAACTTGATACTCTCAATCTAAATCTAATATATATTTTTTTCAAATTTTATTGTATACAACAATGATCTTATTGTTAGTTGAGTCTATATATTAACCCAATTTTGGAATTATAGATGAAGTAGAACACAAAAATCACGTTAGAAACCTATTGTAGTGGGGGTTGTTCTGTTGCTTCTCAAAATTTTGTGTACAACTAACCTCCTCAGACTGGATTACATGCATGGAGGCTAAATGACATCTTTCTGTAGTATGATTAGCCCTGTAACCTTCGCAAATCGGTTTTGGTTGGTGTACCATGTTCACATTCCGAGTAAGGCAATCTAACCTCCTTGTCAATGCTTCCATTTGGGCTGTTAATGATGTAGCTATTTCAACGTTGTATATTCTTGTTGTTTTAGTATATACTTCCCTATCTATTGGCCACATATATTGATTCTCAGCAATTCTCTCAAATAGGTCCAAGGCGTTATCCAATAGAATAACCAGTATTGACCTTCCTGCTGAAGCATCAGCTATGTTGAGGAATTCAGGTCTCAGGCCTGAATAGAATATGCAGATATTAGAGTCTTTAAGAATATTCAGATTAGGATACATCCTGAAGTAGTCTTTGAATTTTTCCCAAGCTTCTGGATAGCTATCAAGGTCTCTTTGCTTAAAAGTATGGACTTCATTTCTGAGTTGATGGACTTGAGAAGGTGGGAAGAATTTCAAAGTGAATTTCTGTACAATGTTATTCCATGAAACCATACTCTCAGGGATTAGTGAATTTAGCCATTCTTGTGCATCATCCTTTAAGGTGTGAGGGAATAAACGCAGTAAAAAAGTGCAGCAGACATGTCCTCGTGATTAATCATGTCGCACATCATCAAGAAGGTTGAATATGTTCATGAAGATTTTCAATTGATCTCCCAGAGAACCTGATGTCATGATGATTCTGAAATAAATTGATGACATCAGGTCTAATGTGAAAGTTAGTTTGTCCAAATGGTGGATATATGAGAGGTGATTGCACAAGAGTAGGAATATGATTTATATTAACACAAAATTAAGCTATAACTCATCCAAATCACTAAAAAATAATCTAATTTAATGCCTTAGACAAAATACACTTACCAAATATCCCTAAACTTGAAATTTGTTTGTCCTCAACATAATTTAACCAAAAAATTTAAACACATATATAGTTAGATAATTTGCCTTTTATCTCAAAATTGAAATACATGTATTAAAACTATGAACTGTTACAAAATTATAATGCTAAATTAATTTTTACTTATCCAATGTAAAATCAACGTGTTTGTGTGAAAATTCTTGGCAAGCATCATAAATTTATAAAGTGATTCAAATATCAACCCTCAATAATCAAATTTATCATTTCTCCTCTCGTGAATTTCATACCTCAAACTTATTCTTTTTACTTTTTTCCCAATGTGTAATCTAAAGTTGAATATTTTTATAATACTAATCATCATCTCTCTAATTTGGTTAGATCTTACTAACTACAGCTCAACACATTAACAAATGAGGATTCTCTTATTTTTTTTATAGCTTCAACCTTCAAGAATCAACTAACTTAATAATCCACTTTCAAAAGTTTAAAATCTCTCAAATAAGTATTTGTGGTTTAATCAAAGCATATAATAATATTTTTTTTCCGTTTCATTTTTTGTCCGCTTCTTTTTTCATCTTATGTATGTGCTTCTCTCGTTTAAACTTTCTAAATGGTCCTTGTAGCGAACTTTTGGCTGATGACTCCCAAGTCAGGCGACTATAGGGTACCAAATTTTAGATATCCTTACAGACTTAATCACTTGAGTCATAAAGACTATGAACATAAATTTTACAATAAGACAATATTTTCTCTTTTTCATGCAATAATTAGTGCAATACCCCTTATTAAACACTTATTCTCAAAAACCAATCTAAATTAAGATTTTCACCTAATTTTCTTTTTATTGACCTTAGACAATTCACACAAAATTTAGCATATATGGAATCCACATCTATCTCAATGTCTCCCTACAACAGCTCAATCACCCCAAACTATCTGAATTGGTTTAAGGATGTATAATTTAATGGTCATTTGGATTTAGCATCTTATTCCACTAGTTTTTTTTTTACCTATCCAAATTTTGAAGCAAAAAATAAATATTGTGCGCAAAAATATCAAATTTTACATGAATAAGCATAAATCAACCCTAACATGTAACTTTTTCATACTATTAAAGGCAATAAAAATTACTAATCATATATCTAAAAAGTAAAATAATAAAAAGAAAGAAAATTAGGTTGTCTCCCAATAAGCGTATATTTATAATCATTAGCTTGACTTTATATTTTTGGTTATTTATGGTGGTTTGAAAAGAAAGTTTTTAGCCTTACATTGGCTGCACAGACGATCGTTTCTTAAGTCATCTTTAAACCTCCAGATTATAAGATTTTCATTGATGTCTCGCCCAAAAATTCAATATTCTTCCTTCCTATTCTTGTTACTTCTCCAGTGATCTATCTTTTTGCACTCCTCAATATCAGGTGGTTGTTTGAGTGGATCATTTATGGTGAAATTTTATTGTTTTTCTTCTACCCTCAAGATTAATTCACCTTTTTTCAAAATCCATTAATGCTCGTGCAGTTGCTAGGAATAGTCTCCCCAAAATTAATGGCATGTGTTGAGCATCTATATCAAGGATGATGAAATTTGCAGGAAAGAAGTTATCTCCAACTTTGATGAGCACATCATCTACCACTCAATAAGGATGCTTGAGTGTCCTATCAGCCAGCTCTAGGATTATTGATGTCGTTTTTGGATCATTCAATCCTAATTTCCTATAGATAGACAATGACATTAGATTAATAATTACTCGAGAATCAACTAAAGCATTTAAATTATGTGAATCTCCTATAGAGTAAGGTACAGTGAGACTCCCTGGATCTTTTAGAATAGAAGATATCATCTCATTTTATGATTGCGCTGCACTCTTCAGTCAATGCCATTGTTTCATCTACTGGCAGCTTTCTCTTCTTAGTCAACATCTTAATGGAGTACAACAGCCCATGGTTGAAGCCCGACATCTGAAGTCAGCCATACTTAATAGAGTTAAAGAAACATTAATCTAGTCATTATTCTATTTTAGGTAATTTCGGAAAGTCAGAAATAATCAAGGGAGTGAATCTAGCCATTTTAGCTAATTTTAATACTCATTTAATATATATTGATGTTTATGCTATTTGGAACTTTAATTTTGGCCTTTCCTTTTCTTGGAGGGTTGTTCCAAGTATTTAAACTATTTTCATTTGTATTCTCGACGGTTTGGATCTTTCATCATTAATAGAATTCTCTATTAAGGATTCAGTTCAGATTTTGCCTTTTTTCTGAGCCAATTTTCTTTGTTTTGTTGAGCGATATCAACACCTCTCGTATTCGTGAACGAAATCGCGAACCTATTAACATTTGCGCTGCGTCAAGTGGTATCAGATCTTAGTCTTGAAATGGCTAGGAAAGGTAATGATGATGGAGAACATCTTGCAAGGTTGGAGCAGAGTGTAGAAGGAATGGCTAGGAGCATTGAGGTGCTAACTAAACTTGTTAGGGGTATGCAAATCAACGTTCCAGCCCCGCAAGTCCAAAGGGCAGCCCTCATGGCTGCAGATAGAGGTGTCAAGACGGACGGGTCGGCCAGACCCGTGAAAATCGGCCCGAATCTACCCGGGACCGTGGGCCGACCCGTGACATGAGCGGGCGGTTCACGGGTCAAGGAGGTGTGACCCGTGGGTTTCACGGGTTGCACCTTCATGCCGCGGCCCATAAAAAAAAATTAAATATTATAGTTAAGTAGGTGTCAACGTAGTTGGGATGTACTTAAACTATAAATTACAGTAAAAGTAGGAACCAACCTAGTTGGGATGTACATATGCTATAAATATTTGATA
>CAIGRF010222602.1:0-12679 GCA_903798235.1 Fraxinus ornus | reverse complement strand
AAGACGTTTAGATTAGGTTATGGTAGGGCACGAGTCGCTTCATCCTACGGCCCTCATTGATTGTATCTACTATATAAAGGAATGTAAATCATTGTTAAAGGTTAATGAAAATTTTGATATTCATACTACACATCTTCTCCCCCCGAGTTAAGAGGGACTAGCCCAAGACCGACCCCTTTTTATAAAACTCAAAAGAATCATTACAAAGGCAAATTCCTGAAACTACTCCTAGCTGTTGGACCATTTTTTGGGGTCAACATGGCTACTGGAATCAATTGGAAATTTACTTTTTCTTAAAAATTGTGATTGTCATTGAAATTGTCTATGGGGTCAAAGAAATTGAAGGAACGGGACAAAATTGAACAAGAAAAGGCGCGCGGAGGTCGGGACGGAACAAGCTACGACATGTTGCTAGATAACCGAAAGGTGATGCTGTGGCTCGCCTAAATGCATTATTTTCAAATAAATATAAAGACTGGATGTCAATTAGTATGGGTAATTCATGTTATGATTAGCGATATATGTAACAGTAGGATCTCTATCACATTTTAAAAGGAGAGCAATTAATCAAATATTTCATTTTGGCAGCTTAAGGTCCCAAACCATTACTTAACGTTGTAGATGGAGAACAGGTGAATAGAATTTGTCCATCCATCCATTGGTTGACCCATTTTCCCCGTCATTTTATCCATTTAAGTGAAGTGCCAGTAGGTAGGGATGGTTCGCCAGCTCGGACTTGGCCCCCGGAGTGGGGCCGAGCCCCATTTTGGAGCATTGGCTCGAGCCACAGGCAAGGACTGAAAGTCTAAAAAATAAAAAAAAATAACCTAAAACTTGCTTATCACTTTTTTTAAAATTTTTTCTTTTAATTTTAGTTATAATTTTTTTTCATATGTTAATATTTATTTATTATTTATAATATGTATAAATTGCACAAATTTTAAATTCTTTTAAAAAAATTTTGATTCGTCACGAATTTTTTTTAAAAAAAATCGAGCCGGCTCGGACTCGGCCGGCAGGCTAAAGCCCGAGCCGAAAACTCTAGTCGAGCCTAAATTTTTTGGCCAAACTTTTGCTCGGTTCGAGCAAAAAAAAAAAAACCTCGAATTATTTTTGCTCGAGCGGCTCGACTCGTTGACACCCCTACCAGTAGGTTATATCTTTGTTCCACTCTTAACTTTTAAATATCTAAAAATATATATATATATAATTCATGTTCTTCTTCCCAACACCCACTCACCCCACCCCCCGAACGAACCCAAAACCAAACCAAAAGAGCCACAACCTTCCATGACCACCACCAACACCCACTCACCCCAAACCCCTCAAAAACTAACCACAACCACAACTAAAATCAAACCCAAACCCAAAGAACCAACTGTTGGAAAATTCCAACATATAAGGCCACACATGTATTAAAATGTGTAGTGCTATTTTTAAAGATCGGTCAGTAAAGTGATCCATTAAATCTATTTGGATTAATGGATATTATATGTCATGGAATTAAAGTGTAGAGATCAAAACGATTATTTTAAATTGATGACGGACCAATTTATAAGAACCAAAAGATAACAACTGTATATTCAGTTATTAAATCATGGGTCATGGTTCTCAATTAAACGTGATTTTTTCATATCTCTGTATCCTCATCATCATAGAAAAAGTTTAAGAGGAGACTACGTATCAATTGGAAGATCATAATAATAACCCAAGAATAACTAACCAAAAGGGGGTGAATTAATTTTTAAAACTTTTTTAAAAAATTAATCTAAATATAAGTAAGTAAAAACTAAATAAATTAATTCAAATAATAAGTACAAATATAAAAGTGATAAGTAAAAGTGAGAGATGATGCAAACGATATAATTGTGTTGGTTCGATCCAAAACAATGATCTACGTCCTCTGTTATCAAGCTTTCCAACACGAGCGCGATCTTTTCAATATGTTGATTGACTTATGGTGCAATCCAATCATTTACAACGGTTTCGATGACTTACAAATAAGGAACACCGATCCTTATACAATGTTGAGTTTTACTGGATTTCAACACGACCCACACTTTATCAAAGTGATTTTACAAATAAATTCTCCTCTTGATAAATAATACAAACATATTAAGTAATAAGAGAGCATATCACTTCAATGAATTGTAATAAATGATAGTTTAAGTGTTAGATGAAAAACTTTGATTAATATGATAGTCAAAAATTAGATTCAATCAATTAAAGTGTTTCAATGAGAAGATAAAGAAGTAAATAAAATATAGGTTCAATAATGTTCTCAAGAAATATATCTCTTTTAATGGATGATTGTAATAAATTAAGTGCTAAGAGAGAAATGAGAAATTTTGATGAATATGATGATTTTACAAATTTAGTTCAATCAATCAAAGTTTCAATATGAAGAATAAGAAGAAAAAAAGTTTATGCAATATAAGTACAAAAATCTTCTTCAAAAATATATCACTATTTCAATAAATAATTTGTGATAAATTAAGTACTAAGAGAGATTAGAAATTTTGATGAATGCTATGTTACAAGTTTGATTCAATCAAAGTTTTAATATGAAGAGGTAGAAAATGTTTATGCAATGTAATTGCAAATAATATTTTTCAAATGAAAAATATTGATGAGTAGATTTTCAAAAGTTAATTTGATCAAAAGTCTTTTAAAGCTAAATGATTTGATAATAATAAATGAGATGAAAAATCAATATAATTTTTCTTAAAAGTATCTCATTTGAATGTTCTTGAGTGTTGAAATAAATAGCAAGTGAGTTGGAATTTATAGAAATGAAAAATGCCAACTTTTCTGTCTAACCGAACGACCCAACCGGATGTTTGGAACAGTATCAGACTACCCAAAAATTAGTCGTTGAAAATCAGTCAAAACGGTAAAAAAAACTGACCGTTGCAGATGATCCGGACATCCTGTTGCATTATATTCTAACAGTCAAAGTACTATACATTTGTACAAAAACTCAATTTTTATGAAAGAACTAAACATATTGACGTTAAGTTGCATTTTATAAGAGATATTGTTTCTAAAGATGTTTTACTACTTGAGAAAATTGCTATCCAATTTAATCATGTTGATATGAGTACAAAGGTATTGTCTCTAACCAAGTTAAAGTCTTGTTTGCAAATGTTGAAAATTGATACTGAGTAATTTTGAATTGTGCAGGTACTTATCCTAAGTTTGATGCTATGAAAGAGTGATCAATGAAAGCTCTTGCATCGACTTGTTGATAGTATTAAGCTGCATGGTCAACCACGGCATCAAAGTGCAGATTGTAAAGGCTGTGATGTCAGCCCAGTCCATTGGACGATGATGAATGTCTTTTAGCCCAATTACCATTGCCCAATATATTTAATTGAAATGAGGCCCAATCCACTCAGCCCAATATTCGATCCGGTAATAAGCATGTTTGGTTATTGCAACTTGAGGAAATTACAGTCTCACATGTTTTTAAGATGTTATTTTCATAAATCCAAAATCAACTTTAATAATACATAAATCACGTTTTTATTAATGATTTTTAAATTAATTTTTATTTAAAATCAATCCTACACAATTTCAAACCCTAATTATTTCATTTTCTTTCCCCTCTCTATTTCTTGCTGACCCATTCTCTCTCCTCTCTCTCTATCCCCTCGCCACTACTCGCTAGCACTACCACCTCCCTGGCACCTAAGCCGATGATCGACTGTTGTTGTATTGTACAAGAAAGCCCCTATCTCTATCACACCAAAAACACAATCCCCACCAAAAAAATCCCCAAATTCGCTGCCACACTATCAACACTCACCACCAACAACAACAATCAACACAAGAAAATAGGTGAGATAGAACACTTGCCGTACAGTCGCACCGCAACACACAGATCTGAAAGTGCATTATCTCGAACAGAGGAAGCGATGGTGGTTCTATGTGCGAAAAGAGAGAGACAGCAGCGCCTTCTCTTGTATTCTTAATGTCAATCCCCATCACTGTTGCACCGTTCTTTAAGCGATGGCAGTTCTATGTGAAGGGAGAATGGAGATGAGATGAGGGAGAAAATGATTTTAGGGTTTGAATGGTGTAGATAATGTTGCGGTGCGATGGGGTGGGAGTGGTGGCTGTGGGTGTGTGCCTGCGGTGCTATGTGAACGGGTGTGTGCGCACGCGGTACTATGGGGTACGGTCGCGGAGCTGTGGGTGAATGAATTGCTAACGGGTGTGTGTGCTGCTGCGGCGGTTGTGGTTGGGTGTATGCGGTGTCGTGACGATGGTTATGGGTAAGATGAGATAGACGTAGGTATCTGTGACCAATTATTTGGTTGATTGTTTCCAATAATTGATTAATTTTTGACAAATTAATAATGTGTGACATAAAAATTGTGATTGTGACTGTGACTCACAATTTATTAAGTTGTAATCGAGTTGTGACAAATAAAAGTAATATGCGACCTATAATTTGATATTTTATGACCATAAAATAAGTTGTGTGACTTATAAATTTTGTGATTTATGACCGATGAACAAATTGTGACTTTTAAATTTTTAATTTGTGACCAATGAACTGATTGTGATCTATAAAATTTTTGAATTGTGACCAAATTGCATAGATCTGTGACCTTTATATATTTATTAATAAAGTATATAATTAATTAAATCATAAATAAATGTTCATTAAAACCTGATTTTTGAAATTTAAAACATCCGTCCTTAATTTTGAAATTGTGATACTTAAAAACTTGATTTATATATTGTTATCTTGCAAATTTGGTTGTATCTTCTTTTAGAAGTGCGAGTTTCTCTGGACCATTGGATTGATTGTTACCCAATCTTGATACATTGATATTTTGGTATTCGATTGGTTTCTTCATTCATTCGCTTTTCATTCTGCCTGAGGGTTTTCTAGAGGCTTATGTGTTCTCTCCTTTTCTTCATCTTCTTCTTGTGTGAGGAACTCTTGAATCAGTTTCTTGGGTGTGCTTTCTGTGTGAATCCTGTGAAGAGAAACTGTGTTGTTGTTGGTAACGTTGAGCTCTTCTTGTTCATAGAAGAAGCTGCACATTTACTGTGAATCGTGAGGCTTCTAAGTGGATCTGGGCTTTCATAGTGCCGATACAGACGAGTACAATGTTTTGAACCTTTGATTTGTGAAATCTTGATGTTCAGTGGTATTTACGAGATGATACTTTTGTAATAGGGTTTCGAGTTTCTTCGATCTGTAATATTCAGTTAGCATTTTGTATAACAGTTATAATGAAAATCCACGATACTATTCTTGGGATACACAAGAATTACATAAATGTCATGTAAGATTTCGAAATCCATAAATGATATAATGATCTACTATGAGGCAAGAGACGTACGTAGCTTAACAAATGAATCCTAAACCTTTCGTGTTAATTAAATTCGATGTTTTTCATGTTTATGAAGCTGCGAGTGACTTTGATTTGGTGCGCTAAAATGCAACGCGTTTGCGTTGAAATTGACCAAAATGAGTCAATATCAGTGTACATGCATGGCAAAATTTTCTCACAACACTTTGAATTGAAATGTATGGAGCAATCAAATTAACCAAATAGAATCGCTGTGAACAAACAATTCACTATATTTAAAGGTTTCCAAACATCAACTATAGAGAAATTTTATGACATACTACATCCTTCTCTCTTCACAAGGCAGGCTCAAGACGAAGAAAGGGTTAAAAAAATAGAGAAAAATAAAAGGGGGACAGCACGACAACAAAATAAGACTTGGTCACAGACCGTCAAACTGGAACGATCACATTATTCAACACATTTTAAAGATTGTATAGCATAACTAGTTTTGGGGCTTCTCCCATTTGAGGAGCTTAGTTACCTCCCATGTGAAGTCAGGGTCATCTCTTCCGAAGTGGCCATATGCAGCGGTTTTCAAGAACCTTCCATTGCCACCCCTCTTCAAATCCAAGTTTACGGAAATCATTCCAGGTCTGAAATCGAAATTCTCCTTCACAATCGTCAAGATGTCCTTGTCTGGTATGCTACCGGTGCCATAAGTGTCAACAAACACAGATAATGGCTCAGGCACACCAATGGCGTATGAGACCTGCACTATGCATCTGCGGGCAAGGCCACTGGCAACAATGCTCTTGGCAGCCTGCCTAACGATGTAGGCCCCACTTCTGTCGACCTTAGTTGGGTCCTTTCCTGAGAAAGCACCCCCACCATGGGCACCCCACCCACCGTAGGTGTCAACAATAATTTTACGACCTGTGAGACCAGCATCACCATGTGGCCCACCAATAACGAACCTACCAGATGGGTTGAGGTGGAAGATTGTCTTTTCGTCAAGGTACTTCTCGGGGATGACAGGTTTGATGACGTGCTCCTTAAGGTCCTTAGCAATCTCATCATTAGTAACAGTTTCGTCGTGCTGAGTTGAGATGAGAACGGTGTGGACCCTAACTGGAACCATTGCACCATTGTCATTGTAGTACTCGACTGTAACTTGAGTTTTTCCATCAGGTCTCAACCATGCACATGTACCATTCTTGCGGACTTCAGTGAGACGGGCACCTAGTTTAGTCGCAAGCACATGGCTGAGAGGCATGAGCTCAGGGGTCTCATCTGTGGCATAGCCAAACATGTGACCCTGATCACCCGCACCAATCTCCTCTGGACGCTTGGTTAGGTGGCCGTGGACAACTTGAGCAATATCAGGGCTCTGTTGCTCAATGTTAACTAAGACCTTGCACTTGTCCGCATCAAGACCAACATTATCTGACGTAAATCCTATGTTACGGCAGGTGTCGCGCACAATCTTCTCATAGTCGATATTGCCCTTGGTTGTGATCTCACCAAAGACCATTACCATATTCGTCTTGGTACAAGTCTCGCAGGCAACTTTGCTATCGGGATCCTGTTCGAGGCAGGCATCAAGCACTGCATCTGATATTTGATCACAGAGCTTGTCAGGGTGGCCCTCATTCACAGATTCGGAGGTGAATAGGAAGGTGTCCATGTTTTCAACCTGCGCAAGTTAAATTACATTTGAAAATTATTAAGTTCATAGTTAAGTATAATTCAACCTGTCATGTAAGGAAAATATAACATACACTACATAGTCAGACTTTCTATCAATCACTATATAACCAAGTAACTATTTTATTTTGAATTGGCATCAAACGTGCACTTCTCTTACAAGCGGAATATATGCGTATTTCGTGAGTGCTTAAGAAAGCAAAACACAGCGTATCTGCCCAGGAAAAGCAATTGATAATTCTGAAAAGGTCATGATCCACCCAGCAAGTTCTTTTGCAGACACCAATGGGGGAAAAAAAGTATGCAACAATATATTCCGTAAAATAGATTCTGAAATAAAAGGTGCGTTTTTAACTTTGTACTTGTAAAGAAGTTCAGCACCTACTTAACCAAATAAAGAAGCCAACTTTACCAATTTTGGAACACAGGGTCCAGATGTTCTTTGCTTTTTCTTGTTTAAGCTACCAAGACAAGATTGCTGGACAGTATTCCAGGAAAAAAACGATGCTTTCAGGGGTGAAATTGCACATCTAGTAGAGATCTTATTCAAAGGAAACAGTATACCCAATCTACTGATTTAACTACTTAAATACATTCTGAACATTGAGAGTGTAAATCAAGAAATGATCATAAGTATTTATTGCAGCACTATTTGACACTAAACAATAAAATGAACGTCGCATAGATATCTTGTAAATTGAACTCTGATGAAGTAACCGACAATCATCATCAACCAAACTGTTTAATTTGGAAGCTTAAACTTCAGATCTTGATCTTTCTTTGTCCAACACATTTCAAGAAATCCGTAACCAAATAAATAGAGACAACAACAAACTAAACCTACTTACCAATCAATTTTTCTGTTCATTTTATGAAGTTGATCCCAGATTACAACAAGAACAAAGTCTTTTTCCCATTCAACTAGAGGTCCACTACAAGAATAGTTTTTCACCACTCCTTTTGATGCATTATGAGATCTACTAGAAGACTCAAAGCAACTAGATCCCATTACCCTGAAGGATTGAAATTCTTTTGGTCTATCCATCCCTCTTTCAATCCCTTCTACTCAAATTGAGTCTCTGAATACCCACAACAAATTACTATATAACTGGCTCATTATAACACAGAGATCTAAAAGCACAACGAATTTAAATGAAAATAGCAAAGCATTGACACTAATTCAACATAGATTCTGTCAAAAGAAAACTTCAAACAATTATTAATCTTATAACACCGAGTTCAAGTAAACAGGACCATAATCCCCACATAATTCAATCGAACAAAAACTCAGATCCATTCATTAACACATAACAAGCTAGGACAACATTATAAACAACAAAACCATGAACCTAAAAAAATGGATTCTTCCACAAGTTCACTAAATTCTCGTACCTCAAAGATGAACCCAACAGCTGACAGACGAGTGTTTCTTGGGTGGGTAGACTAGTTTTAGGTTGCAATTCTGACACTGGATTTGAGTCTATTTATAAACCGACAGTTCAAAAGAAATAATATTTGGTATGTGTGTGGAGTTGACAATAAGTTTTGTGAGGTGGGGTCTGGGGTGGTTATGTAATAGTGGGGTTCAGCCGTCAGATTGGAGATCCGATGGTCAGCATCGTTTGGAGTTGGTGGTGAGAGTGACATTTATGTGGTTAAAATTAGTTTATATTTTTATTTGTATGGTAATTTATGGGTGAGACATGTATCATAATTGTTTGTCTTCGGTTCACCAACCCCGGAGGTGGACCATCTCCATAAATGGTCTTTGTTTGGTATGTTATTCACAAGGACTGTTGAAATAACATAATCATTTACAAAATCTTTTATATAATGGCCAAATGACGTCCCTATTGGAAACGCATATGTAAAGGATTACGTACATATAGACTAATTCTATTTACAAACATTACTTTATGCAATAATAAGTGGTTGAAAATGTAATTAAATAAAATTTAGTGGTGAATAAATAAACTGTGTTTTAAAAAAACATAAAGTGTATCTAGGTGTAAAAAAATGGTTATCTTATTTTTAATATTATTTTAGAAATTATTTAATAATTAAAAATAATATATACCAAACATCTAAAATTATAAAATAATATTTTTACATAAAGAATCCTATAATTAGGCAATTATACCATTTTGAAATTTTCGAAATGCAAAAGCTATACTATTTTTTATATTTTCAAGTTTCAACTAGACAAATTCTATTTAATATATTTATAAGAACTTTATACACACTTTCGAAATTTTCAACAAAATAATAAGTCTTAAAATTATAATTACATAATGTAGATGAATTGTAACATAAAGCTTATCTAACTCTTTACTAGATAAAGTCATTTTTTACTTTTGTAATAAGATCATTTTAAATTTTGTAACTAAAGTCAATAGAAAGCGAAATTAAAAAATTAAAAATTAAAATCAAATAAAAACCTTTTAAAAAAAGATTTTTTTTTTAGTAAAACGTGCCTAAACACAACTAGGCGCGCAATAAGCAAACAACTTTACAATTGATCGCTTAATTCACGCTTACTACCAAGTTGTGATGTTTCGCTCTCATCTCGACGCGCTTTTTAGAACACTGTAAGTAAATAATACTTATAGATCCTTAAAAATTTGTAGATGAAAAATAGTTCGAGTATACTTATCAGTAGTTTAAAACACAATAGCCAAAAATAGGATATGAAATTTTATTTATGATTACGGTCCTCAAATCTCTACAAATGAATTACGCAAGCATTAGTCAATAATTTATCTAAAATTATTTGTAACTTTTTAAAAGGAATGGTGGTTGGCCTCACGAAATATTTGGATAATAAATGGGTAGTGCTTATAAATATGTGGTGGAGACTAGTTTTAAATTTTGACCCAAAAAAATAAAATAAAACCCTTGACCTAAAAAAAAAATGAAATAAACTTGTAGATAATATATGTCATGAGTCCAAAACCCGTCTGGCCCCAACGTTAAAACCCTTTTTTTTTTTTTTTTTTTCCAAACTTAATTAACCACATATTTTATGAATCCACAACTTTTTTTAATTTTTCAACCACATATCTCATCAACTTTTATCAAAATTAATCAAATCAAATAGAAATTAAGAGCCCGTTTGGTAGGGCTATTAATCATATTAGAATTGAAAATATGGCCGTTGTTGGGTCTCACTCATTTAATAAAAGTTAACGGCTAGTTTTTCAATTTTAATCCGATTTTAATCTCTACCAAACACACTCTAAGTCTTGTCATCACCAATTTATAAAAGTTTTGCATGTTAGGTCTTTGATTAAGAAGAAGAAGAAGATAGCGTAGTACCATTACCATATGTAAATTGATTTGAAAAATCGAAAAAGGGAAAAAAAGGACAAGTTGGTTTAACAAATGACAACCCATAATTATATATGGTGAAAATCAAAAGAGTTACGTTCCAATTATGGATACAAGACAAACTCAATGTTCTTTGGTTTCGTACGAGCCAATATTTATGGCCTCTTACTTGTCCCCCAAAAAAAAAAACAAAGAAAGAAAGAAAGAAGGAAAGAAATATCGTAATAAATATTTTGATATTTTATCGATATTGATGATGATTTTATAATCAAAACGTGAAACGCGCCTTAAGATGAAAAAGAAACAAAATGGAGAAATTTTATCTACTTCTATATAAAATAGCTCTAATTATTATTACATGTTTTCACTATATTAAAGAAAATGTATAAAATATTTTTCCCCCCTCAGATGCAAAAACTACCTCACATAAATTTTTTTATATAGTAGGAAATATGTAGACTTGATATATGTAAAAAATACTTAATATGCTCCTATGATTGTATAGTTTGATTCAATTTCATGCGACCCCAACATTGATATCTATTTAGTAATTATTATGTAAATATAAAATTGTCTTGTGGTCTACCATGCCCATCATTTAACTTAGAATAACGTTAGATGTCAGCATATTATAGGTCCTAATAAATAAGTCATAAATCCCTGTCGAATTAAGAGCTTGTTTGGTTTAGATTTTTTGGAGGAAGAATTGATTTTGAATAGTGATATGATGGGAAATGTGTGGTTGAAAAAGAAGAAAAAAGTATTGATGTGATATAAAATATTATTTTATTGAAGAATGTGTGGTTGAAAAATGAGAATTGATTTACTGTAGAATTGTAAAATCCAAACCAAACAGGCCCTTAATAAAAAATATGTTTTTTTATAAGCTAATTTTACTGTAGATTTGTAAAATCCAAATCAAACAGGCCCTAAATATCTAAATCATTTGCTGACAATTTGTGATATCTCATTTATTACTATGTCTATGTAAAGCATTGCAAGGAACCCTACACATTTGAATACATCTATTCAACTGTATATCATGTGCTAACTTTCTTCGTATAGCAGATCATGAAATTCTGGAAAATTTATGATCGATATTTACTTCGACTGAATAAACATAACGGTGTGATAGTTGCGCTTCGAAATTACAATTCTTTAAAATAGAACAATGCTTCATGCACAAAGCATGGTTTCACAGAACAAAATCAGATACACACAATGCAGGGTGGGTGTGTGGGTTTTTTTCATTTTTTATTTAAATGGGCCCTACACATGTGAGTGGGTGTAAAACTTCTGGCAAAAATTTTTTTTGTACACATGGTTTAATCCTATAAAATTAATAAGACCGCACGTTTCTATTCTAATTATTTTTATTAACTAGACATGGTAAGTGGAAATACCGAATTTCCTATCCAGATATAGGTATGTGACATAAAACCTTAGACCAAAAAAATAAAAAATAAAAACTGATATCATTGTTCGATTGTCATTAATTTAGCTTGAATTTGTAGAAACACGTAAATTGATTTTTGAATTTTATACTATAATTCAAAAAGTAGTAAAATTGAAAGAATCTTTTAAAAGGCCGACTATCAACATCGACACTTAAAATTAGTTCCTTCCACGTCTATTATGGAATAGAATGTTCGTGAATATCTTTGTCGTGTTAGTGTCGTGATTCTTCAGTCTTTACGTATAATGGACAATTTGGAATAATCAAAATAGATTAGTTAAAATAAGTAAGATCTAAAGCTCAATTAATTTAAGTTGGGCTAGTGACTTTTTCAGCTTCTACCAAAAATAAAATGAGCAAATAATATATAAAGATATTGAAAACTTTCGGTCATGCATGACTCATGTGAATATATATAATATTGGTGGGTTATAAGTCAATTCCCACTCCAATAATGTTGCATTATGAAGTGATAGAAGACGTGTATAGCACTTTCGAGCTGCATTTGGGTGGCTTCCTATGTGAACTTTCATGTTTGAGGTTGTTTGTGCACGTTTATCATGCGGCAGTGATGAATAAGATTAGACATGATAATAAATAAATTTTTAGTTTTCTGTTTTTCAATTTTCTAACAAGATTCGATTTGTCATACTGTGAGAGAGAGGGAGGGAGGGAGAGAGAGAGAGAGAGTATTGTTGGAAAATTCTAACACAATTGGGGCCAAACGTAACATATTAAAATGTGTGGTGCTATATTTAAAGTTTATTAGTCAATTAAAGTGATCCACTAAAGATGAATTTTGACTAATGGGTATTAAGTTTCATGGAATTAAAGTGTAGAGACCGGATATTTGTTTCAAATTGATGAGGGGCTGATTTGA
>CAIGRF010222592.1:8420-23715 GCA_903798235.1 Fraxinus ornus | reverse complement strand
CACCCCTATTTGTGATATGTTAGTTACATCCATTTGACCACCTATTTTTTGAAAATAAAAATAAAAATGTTAATATGTCTTATTAATGAAATTAAAAACTTAGAAAAAAAAATGGGGGAAAAATGGTAACATATTCAACATATTTCAAATGAAGAAGTAACACGTATTTTATTTTAAGCCTAGCATCACTTGAAGAAAAATACAAATTGGATATACAATACATCAACTGTATTTAAAAATTAAAAACGTATATCTAATAATTCATGAAATCAAATATAATTATTTTCGACTTCCAACCACTAAAATTCCAAAATTAGTATTAACATACAAGACAAATGACATTAATGTTAGTTAGATAAGAGGCTATAGAAGGAACCACCCCAGCCTCAAAGGTTAAGCAATTGGGACACAATCACCTACCCACAAGACCAAGTAATTTTATTCAACATAACAATAATACCAGTTGGTCATAATACATAGTATCCAAGCTACCAGAGTTGGTTATGTTAAAACTACCATCATCATCATAGAACCACATTAAGTGCCTGCTTGATGGAAACTACAAGTCAAAACTCAACTAGACAGCATACTCAACAAAATTGATGATTCTTTTTCTCTTTTAATACCGTTCAATCCCGTACATTCCACCCTACCAAATAAGTTACAAACTTACATTTGTAAATATGGGCCTTCTGCTCATCATCAAGAAACTAACTGGAGATTTTCCATTCACTAATCAAAATTACCTGTATTATGTGTACTTTCAACGCCAATACTCCACGATGATATTCAATTCATGAAGCCCGTCTAACTCAACTAGACGTATACGATCAATTTGGTACTGCCAACCCACTGTCACTTGGCACCAGATTCACTTGTCTCTTTGTTGCAGAATCCTTTCCTGGAAACAAAAAATGAGTAATTACAAGTTCGTTCATTGATTCTTTTAAAGGAGAGGGTTTTAAATTTTTTATTTTTCCCAAAAAAAAACAAAAGAGTAAATCAATTTGAGCACAATAGAAAACAGAGATTGATATAACAATAAATCAGAAAGAATACAAGTTTTACAAATTTGGTAGTATAAAGATCGCAACAGAGGGTACATGGACCAATGACCAACGTATATTTACTATGTTGAAAAATTGCAACCGTTGTCCCCAGTGTATTGGGGAGGGGCAGACTGATGTGGGCTGACAGTGGATTTGAGGAAGATATTTTCCTTTTGTACATTACATTGTTATCTTTTTTCCATCTTGTTTTTAATTTTTTAATTTGTTATTATATGACTTTTCCTTCCTGAACTTGAGGGGAATGTTATATTTTCAATGAATTTAATGTTTTAATTCGGACAAAAAAAATTAAAAGGACCAACTTGCTCCAAATATTGATATCCAACTGCCAAAAAGATGGTTGGGGACCCAAAAAACTGGGGACCACGGATGCAAATTTCCCATTCTATATTTGAAATAATAAACTGCACATAAGTTTTCAACTGTCCCCGTATCGTGTATAAACACTAGAACTATCAACATATCACATGGAGTGATGCAAGACAAACAGAGAGAAGGTAAAATAATAATTTTCTTTCAACCTACCATCATATTTTTCCAGTTTTCTTCTGCTGCGCCATAGAAGCCGAATTGGTGTGCCTGTAAAGCCTGCACTTGTTCTCAGTTGCTTCTCCATATATCGCCGATATGTTTCAGGGAAAAGCTTTGCATCATTTACAAAGAAGACAAATGTAGGTGGTCTAATAGCTGCCTGTAAAAAATGCAGTTTTATCATGTATCCATCAGTAGTTGTAATGTGATGTTCCAATGACCAACAGTTTCCAGGCAGGCCTTTCTTTGGGGACATAAATTATATTACCACACACGAGATGCAAAAATTATAAAATATGTGAAACGAAGAGGTGAAAGCTCTGTTGGCACAATAATTTTGGTCACTCTATCACTCCATTCACATTCAGGCAAAAATAACTTAAAGCATGTCTGGCTAAGCTTAAATAATATCAGAAATGTTTTCAAACGTGTCCAGGTAATTTACTTTTTCTCTTACTTCAAGTAAGAATAAGTTCCTTATTTTGAAAGTAGGTTTTAACTTACTATCAAAATAAGTAACTTATTTCCATTTCCATATCTAACAAAATAAAAGAAATTATTTAGTTTAAAACTTACAAGTTTACTTCTAAGTGAACTTTTTAAGCTTAGTCAAACACGCTCTTATGCAATTTTTTATCTTTTAGTAAGGATTACTCGGTAAACGGTCTCAAAAATTTCATTTGACAAGAAAAGAGGTTTGTCAACAATATCTAAATTGATTAGCCATTTGATAATCAAGTCTCAGATCAATATACTCTTTTAAATGCATGCTCCATTGCTCTCATGACCAATCATGCAGAGATGATCCACCGCAGCAAAATTATTTAAGGATATTGTTAACATGCTGTGTTCGGGATGCTGCACAAGTACCTGAGTGCAATAATAAACACGTCCTCTTTTCCCACCTCTAGTTCTTGGAGGTGGCTTGAAGGCAACTGCTTCTCTTACCACTTGATTCAATGTCGCCGTAGTTAACCTCCTCGATCTTTCTTTCTCAACCATACCAGCAGCCAAAATGATTCTATAGAATGAAAAGAGACAATATAGACATCACTAATCCTAAATGAATTCTTTCTTTTACATAAAATTTGCAAGCATGTGATATTCATGTAGGAGAGTGAGTTCAGCAATGAATCTCATACTTGAGTCGACAATGAACATGATGAAATGACGTAACTAGTTGAAATAGGTGTTATACCATTTAATTTTAGAGTCTCAAACAAAGTAGAATGGCAATTGATACAGGTGGAGAAAAAATTACTAAAAGTAAAATTTATTATCTGCTTATCGTTGGGTTTCATTAGGAGGGGAAAAAAAAAGATTTTTTTTTTTTTTTGCATCTAACATTGACATTGAAATAAAAGTTGCATATATCTCTACATATAAAAAGATATTTTGCTTATAAACATACTTTTCGATGTTATGCCCTTGTATTGCCGTTGAGTATACAATGGGTGCCCAATTAAGAATTCGTAGCTTCTCTCTAACATCTTGCTCATAATACATAGCAGTTTGCTGGTTTTTGTTGGGTATTGTGTCCCACTTGTTCACAACAATCAGGCAACCCTTCCCCTCTCTTTCTATCCGTTCAGCAATCTTGAAATCCTAGACAATTAAGGGAATTTAAACAAAGTCACAAAAATACATATATGAAAAAGGAATAAGCAAGAACTGCAAAAGAGAAATAAAAACCATGGGATTTTTAACAAGAACAGCATTACAATGAGAAAGTTCTCAAACAATAAGCAAGATGAAAAATAGAAAGCTAGTTTACATAGACATAGTGTATAGAATTCTCTACCCTTTGCCTCTACAAAGCTACATATAGGTTTCAATTGTCAACAATGAGGACATCCAGAAACAGAAGCTAAAGACAAATGAGTTAACTAGTAGAATTACAGAGATCAGAAAATCCATGAAACTTGTTAAGTTGTAATGGCATATTAAGATCATTATATCCAGAGGCATACAAATTACATTCAGATAATTTGCAGTGAGAAATTCCATACATACCATTTAGAAATTGGGATTAAAAGGCATATATAAGGCTTTGGATGCAGTAATTTATTCGTATTGTATTAAAAACATTAAATAATATGTCAATCAAAAACTCTCTTGACCTACCAAGCTCTAAAGCTCAATCATTTCTTTCTTGTTCATGAAAAATGCTCATGCTTAATGATCAAACAAATACCAAAATTTATGCCTGATTTACCTGTTCTGTGATGCAGGCCATGGCCTCAATGACAAGAGCCACAACATCAGAACGACGAATGGCACGAAATGCTCGATTTACAGATAGAGCCTCCGTGGTGCTACCTGATGAAGCTACGGCTGCTCTCCTTCGGATACCAGCTGTATCAATAAGATGAAATTTCTGCCAAATAGTTTTCAAATGTCAAAGTTAAAAAAGTCCAAAGGAAGCATGCATTTGACTAACATTTTACTACTATTGCATAATGGAACTTGCTGACTTGGTGTGTGTTTGAGAAAGCTCAAAGTCAACAGTTTATAATACCATCGAAACTGAATATCAGAAAAAGAGGAAGGTAAACAAGATCATGAATACATAGATGTGCATTATCAATTCTACTTCATCAGGGAAAGAAAATTTACATGAGCATTTTAGAAGTTTTCTGTTGCGGGGTCATATGAATAATCTTCCATCTTCCCTCTTGGCACGAGTTCCAAAACCTTTTCTTGCAATTTAAAACTGGTAGGTTCTTCCATTTGTGTTACAACTTACCATTCAAATACTACCAAGTAAATCATTTATACGTTTGAATAAAAAAATAAAAAAGCAGAAAGAAGTGTTGAATTATAAAATCAATAATTGAGTATGTAAATTTAGCCAATCAGTCCTGGCCACCTCATGGAGGGACATCTTGTCCCGCCAACTCCAAATTCACAACCAGTGAAATCATTTTTAAGTTTGAACAAAAACTAAGGAGTATGTAAATAGATTTAATCACTTCTGGCCACCTTATAGAGAAAAATATCTTGACAAGCACCAATACCAAAATTTAGGTGTTTGAGAAAAAAAAAATTTACAAGAGAAAAAGAAAATGCAAAAGTGATCAATTTTGACAAATAGGTATACAGGAAAACAGAGCCATTTGAAAGCCAACTAGGGAAGCCATGAATGTTAATTTCAATTTGTTGAACAGCGAAGTATCGCCTCCTGCTCAAACCTTGCATATACTAATGTTTGCAAGTGATTCTATCATGTTAGAAAAGAAAGGCAGCAGTCATATAACTCACCTGGCCATCTGACCCAGTAAATTCGGTATCTATGGCATCGCGTGTTGTTCCACTAACTGGACTGACTATTGTTCTGTCCTCTCCAACCAAAGCATTCAGAATACTACTTTTACCAACGTTGGGCCGGCCAACAATCGCAATTGCAGGAACATAATCTTCATCATCATTGTTTTCTGTCTATAGAAGTATAAATAAGTTCGTTGACTTGCTTTTCCTTTATTAATTTAAGTTCAACAACTTTTTTTTAATCATATTGAAGATGAATCCACCAGAAGAAACATTAAAAAAAAATACAAATTACATTTAAAAAGTGAAGCTGGAGAGATGTTGCACTCAAAGAAAAGTATGTCAAACATAAGCATATTGGTTGTTCTACTAATTGCACAAGAAAGCAAAAATAATTTATAAATAGGAACAACCCAGCATTTTCCCACTGCAAAGGGAACATGTACCTCAATTTTTTTTAGTTGTGAGCAAACAAGATCAAGAAGCTCTCCAGTTCCACTCCCAGATATAGCAGATATAGGAAGTGGTGAATACCTAGTTGACCAAGCAAACAAGTAAAAACAATCAATAACACCAAGAAATAATTCAGAAATCCGCATTCTATGTCAATAAAAACCATTTTTTCATGCTGTTAGATGTAAGAATAGCATTATAGTTTCAAAAGCATGCAACAAAGAGTTAAACTGTAATACAGCTGTAGGATGAGAGACGTGATGGACAGGAAATGCAGTAAATGGCAGTATATCTGAAATTATTGTTTTTCACTCGTCACCCAAACCAATGACCATGGGTCAGTAAGGGTTTGTAATACTATTCTATACCAATCATTGTCAAAAAAGATGGAAAATGAAACCTTTTTCAGCTGTCTTTTAACATAATAAGCCAGTATGGAAAAGAACAAGATAAAAATAAATATTTCTGTATTCTATGAGGGTACAAAAATTACATGATTATGTTCCAGGGCATTGCTTTCTGTAATTTATGTGTAACAACATTAGTGCCACCTTGAACCTTTGCCCAATTATCTTTGTTATGCTTTATTTTCTACTTAAAAGAAACAATTCGGGCATTCTCCAACAACAGAGATATGAATCTCAAAAACATAAACCAGCAAGGTGAAATCATTAAAACCTAGATCTAGAAACTGCTGCACAACCAAACGTGTCTAGATCATGGAAAGTGCAGATGATACATAAGTTTAAGAAACTTTCGAAATTTCTTATTCATGAGAAGCCAAGAGATGTTCCGCGGACAAGCTGTGCTTCATTTTTTTTTTTTATTGGAAAGCTAGAAGCTATTTTCATTTCCATTACTTAGCCCCTGTTTGAAACCCATTTTGAGTAGAAAAGAATTTTTGGAATAGTGATTGATGTAAGAATGTGTGGTGGAAAAGTGATGAAAAGTTTTTGATTTGTGTGTAATATTATTTTATTAGGAGAATGCGTGGTTGAAATGAAAAATGAGAATGAGAAATTAATGGGTGTCAAACGGGGGCTTAATATTCTCTCCTTTATGTTTCTGCTTCCTTTATTCTTTCACCTGTTTTCTTTGAGGAAGAGAATGATGGCAAATAGTTTAAACATCTGATAATGAAAATTGGGAGCCTCCAAGTCTGTGATTTTCATATCGTAAATACCACCTATTCATGAGCAAGGGTGACATAAAAGGTGAGTTCCTGCAGAGAGAAGAAATTTGGCTTACCCCAAAGACCAGAATTCTGATGCTTGCATTACTCCTTTACGAGGAGATTCACACTTGTTGACAGCAAGAATAATACATTTGTGAGAATAGTTTTTCCGTAACCAATCTCCTATTTCCACGTCAGACGCAGTTAGACCTGCCTGTTCAGAGTTGGTTAGTTCGGATGTCCACAATAAATAAGAATTACACATGAATAAAAAAGGGATCTCCATACAATAATATCCGGAAATAAAGATGGGTATACTATTTACTCATTGCTTTGTGCCCATCATCTTTTCAAATATATTTACTACATAATAAAACCATTGAAACTAGCTTATAGCAAGCTAATGTCCTTGTTCCATATTAAAATCCTTCGTCTCAATTCGCACGCACAAGAAAACCACTTTTTTGCAACTCTCACGGTTAAAATACTCCTCTTATTGTTTTTTTTTTCCTTTTTATTTTTGAAATACTCTAGTAGTTCAGGCATACGTGTTAAAAGAAAGGGGCAGCACACACATCAACAATCTCTACTACTCAACTATTCCATGGACACATTCTACCTGACGTCAGTTATATAGAAAACTATTCTCCTCGGTTAATCCAGAAAGAATCTAATTTCTCTAAGGTCTCATTCAAAAGTATAATGATATGAGATTGACACAAAGAAAGTGAATCCTGATACATCTTTTAAAGGGCAATTTTTTAATAATTTTGTGCTAGGCTCAGTAGGCTGCATAACTAAAATAAGTAGATAGATGCACAACGTTATCAAAGAAACATCAGCTCAATGAATGATTCTACCTGACCATCAACAAGGAATATGATGACAGATGACTCTTCTACAGCTATTGTAGCTTGTTTCTCAATCATCGAAGGCATCCTGGCAACAGCAGCCTCCCTGGAGGCAAGGGAAATCCCCTCCATGCCAATGGTTGTAGAGACAGCCAATTCTTCCATCACATTGGTCTGTGACTTAGAAATAGTTAGAACACCTCCAGTATCCACTACCATGAATTCATATTCTCCCCAAAATGATCTACCATACAAACGATCCCTTGTCACACCAGGTTCATCTACCACAATGGCTCTGTTCCCCTGCCAAGATATCAGTTGAGCAAATTAAGATTTGCTTTTAAAAAAAACAAGACAGATAACAAACAAAATTTTGAAAGAATGAAAAGTTTGAAAGAAAGAAAAGTTAAAGTATCTAATCATATTCCCGGGTTACGAAAGCAAATGCCCACATGAGTTTGAGTTAGGAAAAAACAATTCTATCTATGAATGCCATATACCCCAACAAGACGATTGAACAGCGCTGATTTACCAACATTTGGCCTTCCGACAATTGCAACCCTTGGAAGAAGATGATCTGGAACCTGTAGATAAATTTAATTGACAAGAACATGTAAGCAAAATCTACGAAGATGTACTGTGCAAAGATAAGAACAAGTAAAGTGATATTTATATCCTAGCATTCGATAATTGACAAGTTCAATTGAATCAGAATAATCATGTACTGTCTTTGATTCTAATAATCATGTATTGTAGTGTGCACTTATTAATATTAACCCTTCCTTTATTGTGATGATCAGGTGAAGAAAAAAGGAAACTAAAAAGGGTGACATGATGCATGGACCTAAGAGCCTTGGAATTATAGAAACCACTTGAATTCTATAAGAGCGCATTGTGCAGCATATTTTTTACATTCCCACTCACAGTCTTCTAATCAAGTATATATGCATTTTGTGCAAACTTCATTGAATGTACGTGTGCTCTCCTTCTCAATCTCCCTCCCTCTTAACTTTTTCATTAAATAGAAAAAACAAACGAATTAGATCTAGAAGGCCTTAATAAAACATATACAACGACTGAGACAAGAATTTCACTGACATTGTAAGTGGTATTTTTTCTCCTTTTCTGTTTTCCATGAGTGTCCTTTTGACTGGAAGTCTCGTCTTCTGAAGCATCAGAGCAATAATATGTGAAATGTCAACATTGACAGACAATGGACAAAAACTAAACACCAAAAGTTCACTTCAATAAGAATTCTGCTACTAGAAATGAAACTTGCCCTGGAATGTTACTCAATTTAATTTTGCACTCTTCATACTGGTACATGCATATTTCTCGAAATACTCATCAACTATTAGAAACTTGTCCACAAAATAGTTGAATCACTAAGGGGTTAATGTCAATATCTACATACAATACTATTGAGTCACTAGGTACAAATCGTTTTTAGGTTTTTGAGTCCACTTCACAACTAGCTGCCCAACAGTAACTGATCTGATAACCGATGCTGCTGGTCCACGGATATTTTAAACCAGGACCCTTGCCTCATGCATTAGATATTCTAGTCGTACACGAGGATTTAAATTATTATTGGATCATTGCATTGTAAATAATTTAACAAGGAGAAAGTGACCCTGGGTATTCAAAAATTGCCCGTCCTTCTCTCCCATGATTTTAACTTTCAGCACTAAGAATGTTGAAAAATCCAGAAAGAATAAAAAGTCAGTTTCCAATTTATGCTTGTCTATAGAGTATTATGTTTTCTCATGGTTTGTTTAATAGCAATAAGAATAAGACTGAATAACTATATACATGTTTGTTTTTCATTTCTTTTCCTTCTCTAGCAATAACCCTGAGGCTCCAATTCTTTAGGAGGGGTCTGAAAATATGTCATGATAACTGATTAATTAAATTTCTTATAGATTTCATTTCTGTCTCAACCATTTAGTTCCAAGTCTACTCTCCTCAAGCCCCTGGATGCAAATATTTCATAATTTATGTATCTTGAGATACATGCATACAAAAATTTACACATTTACAAAATGCATGCATATGTGAAGGTGCGTTCATTTTCTCATGCCCATTCCACAACAAACGGAATTCTTTATGCGACTCCTTGTAAGTTAATCAACAGCACCAAAGTGAATTGTCACTCCATCCAAAACAATGGACAGTCATTGAAGCACCCCCTAGTTCAAACGTACAAGAAAACTGATGGAGGCAATGCAAGTGCTGACAAAACCAGCTTATTCTTCCTGTTTTGCTAGTTATTAGTATTTTATTATTAATCCCTTCGTCCCATTTATATAAGTCCGACTTTCCTTATTTTCTTTTCCCAATTATATAATCATGTTTCTTTATTGAAAATATTTTATTTTGTACGTTTACTAATATATCCTTAGGTAATTTGCCTAGTTATAACCAATTTTCTATAAGGGTAAATTAGGAAAGTTTTTCGCAAAAAACTTTTTCAATAACTTTGAATAAGATTTCTTAATCCGTGTGAAAAACAAATCAGCCTATATAAATGGGGCAGAGAGTGTATTAGTTCTCTTATTCTGTTGATTAGTAGGCTTTTTAGTTCTATTAGGAGAAGGTTAATGGTACTAGGAGATTACATTTCTTCTAATGCCTGTACAAGAAGAATGCAGACATGTTGCAATCACCAAATTCTGTTATTGTTTCTTCAAAATCCAATTCCAAAGCAGTCCCAAGAAAACTGACCTACAGTGCATTAATGCTTCCACCCAACATCAAGGTCATCTTCAGAACCACAGGCTACTCGAAAATGCCAATACTGTATTTCGTGTATCAATGCTCAAACCTTGCTCTGGTATTACCATATCCTTAATCTTAGGTACCAAGGGACTAATAGTTATTTCCATTTATGAAGCTTTAATTTTGGCCGTTTTGGGCATTCGCATAATTAAGAAATGTAGAGAGAGAGCGAGAGAGATTGAAAAGCAAACCGATTTTCAATTGGAGGGACAAGGAATCTGAGTAATCCTTTACAGCTAGTTGGGCTTGGCGTTCAAACTCTTCAAAATTAAACTCATCCCCTTCCACAGACGAATTGTATTCAAGTTCGTACTCTTCTTCATATTCGTTTATTTCTGCTAACAATAATTCTTCATTTTCTTTGCCGGAGGAGAACTGGGTGGCGGCCGGCGGAGAAAGAAAACGACTCCGAAGACTAAGGTGGCAGAGGCGGGGCTTGGAGAAAGAGAACCCTGTTGGAGAAGGGAAACACTTGGGGATTGGAGAGAGCAAAGGTAAAATTGAGGTGCAAAGGTCGAGTGATGACATTTGCTTCATCCTGTAAATGTGTGTGGGAGAGAGATAGTATGGAGTTTTCAGTGGAGGAAACAGGGTTTATCCTTTTGCTTTCTGGTGGAAGAAAATTAGAATAATGCCACGTGGATACGCTTTTGGATTTTTATGCACCACGCGCACGTTAGAGACATCCACCCCTTGTAAATGTCCAAAAATAGTGGCAGCCAGACGCCAGGTGGCGGCGGAGTTTCCGAAGCCAAAGAAACCAGGATCCAACCTGGCCCCCACGCGTACAGTATATCCCGTCTGATCAAAATCGAACGAGTCGAATTCGTTCTCGTATTACCATACAGAAACCCACGAACCCCGCTCGCTCACTGCCATTTCCAACTCGAAAGTGGGATCTTCACGCCATAAAAAGGATGGCGTCTTTACCCCGGACCTCCTCCCTGAACTTCCGGCCACTCTCCGCCGCCAGACTCCGCATTCCTACTCCGAAATCTGTCCCCTTTGTTAAATCTGTCGTTAGAAATAGCAGTAATGACTCTACGAACCCGCTTAACTATCCACAACGAAGAGATCATATTCAACCCATTATTAAAAAACCCACATTTTTACTTCCTTCAAAGAGAAGGGAGCCGATCATGACCGCCTCTGCCTCCGCGGCTTCCCCACCGCCTCCGCCGCAACAACCGTGGCAGGGAGCTGCTATACAGCCACTTTTAGCGTCAATAGCGACAGGAGTTATTATGTGGCTTGTTCCGGCGCCTTCTGGGGTTTCACGCAATGCGTGGCAATTGTTGTCAATTTTCTTGGCCACCATAGTGGGGATTATTACTCAGCCTTTACCTTTGGGGGCCGTGGCATTGATGGGTCTCGGCGCTTGTGTTTTGACTAAAACACTTACATTTGCCGCTGCCTTTTCAGCATTTGGGGATCCCATTCCATGGTTAATTGCCTTGGCCTTCTTTTTTGCTCGTGGGTTTATTAAGACTGGATTAGGGAACAGAATTGCGTATCAGTTTGTTTCTTTGTTTGGGAGCTCGTCTTTAGGACTAGGCTACAGTTTAGTTTTCAGTGAAGCCCTATTGGCTCCTGCTATTCCCTCTGTTTCCGCGAGGGCTGGCGGCATTTTCTTGCCGTTAGTGAAGTCATTGTGTGTTGCTTGTGGTAGTAATGTAGGTGATGGAACTGAGAATAAATTGGGGTCGTGGCTAATGTTGACATGCTTCCAAACCTCAGTGATTTCGTCATCTATGTTTCTAACAGCCATGGCTGCTAATCCATTGGCTGCGAACTTGACTTTAAACACGATAAATCAGACTATAGGGTGGATGGATTGGGCTAAGGCTGCAATTGTGCCAGGATTGGTATCATTGATTGTGGTTCCATTGTTGTTATATGTAATTTATCCACCCCAGGTGAAGAGTAGCCCTGATGCGCCTAAGCTTGCTAGGGAGAAGTTGGAGAAGATGGGACCTATGTCGAAGAATGAGATAATCATGGCTGGAACCCTGCTTCTCACGGTATAAAAATCTGGCAGTTATCATAGTTTGGCTTTTTAGACACTGCTTCGTTCAGACTTTTGTCTAATTCTGCATTTAATTTTTTCGTTTTTTGGTTCCATCCATTTTCTTTCAATTTTGGTGCTAGCATACTGCCAAGATTAATATAGGGGAAACTAGATGGGGTGGTCTTTTTTAGAGAGAGAAAGTGAAATGTGTCCCCACTTTTTGTTTTGTAGATAGTGTCCAACTTTTGTAATTTTTGTCACATCTTCCTTTTTGCATTAATTTTAAACCATCTAGAATTCTTATCAAATGCCTAGTGCATTTAGACATGCTCTCCCTTCCTTTTCGTACAATTTCAAACCATTTAGGTTTCTTGTCAAATTAGGCAAAGTTTACGAGAGTTTCTAGTCCACGAACACTCCAGTCTGCCTTGTCAACTTTGCCAAGATTTTTTTGCCTTGAGAAAATATTAATAAAAGGGCACTATAGTCATTTGCTTGTCTGAATGACCGTGTTTAATAAAAAATTGGCGGGAGGCAAATCATATTTTAGCTGAAAAAAAATGTAGCAGTCGGAAATTTTTTCCATTAATATGTGGCTGGTAGAATGTGATTGGACTGACTCTGATTATTATTATTATTATTATTAGAGTCTTTCTTGGTTTAATGTGGAGGGGATTGTGTTATTTTAGGATCACAGAACTCTTAGAAAAATCTGTATCTTGAAAGTTGTTCCTCTTTTAAAATAACTGAGACCACTCTATTTAAATTCAGTGGTGGATTGTACCCCCAAAAGAAGACCAACCGTGAATATTTTTTACATTGAACGTAGGATATTGAGGTCATGATTGCTAATTGAAAATATGATAATGCTGGAGATTCACCTTATGTTGCTAAAACACTCAGAACAGTTCTCTTGAAATGCTAATTGGTGCTTGCCTGTTGCCTAGTTCTGTTCCTTACTAACAACAAACATTTATTTAAAGTTAGTTAAAGAAGTGTTTTGTAGCTGCCAACTTGATGGCATAACATGCTTTATCTAGGATGATTTATCACACGGTGGCACTTTGGTGGCATACCTATATGTAAAGACAAATGCATTTACATATTGCTTTGCCTGATCTTGTGCTTATATCAGTAGTTCGTGGTCCTCTTTGTAATCTTGCTTTTGGTCCTCATAAAGTTGAGGCAACTCCGCATCTTCTTGGAGAATTTGATCTAATTGAATTTTCCTTCTTGTAGCCAATTTTTAACTTTGGCATGAGCTTTTGTTGATTGTAGAAGAAATTGTGGGTAATGATTCTGGTACTACCAACTTCTTAACCTTGATTTTTTTTTTCAAATAAAAAATAAAGAAATTCTTCTTTCAAGCTTATTATTTTTTCTGTTGGGAAGGTGGGGAATTTGATTTGAGCAACATACCATGTGGTGCTAAATGTTTGAATGAGTTTTAGATGTCTTTATTTCTCACAATTTCATGTGTGAATATTGTGCCATCCACAGTATAATATTACTCAAAATATTATGTACAAGTGATAGGCCAACTGTGTCTATCACAGAGTTGGCGTAGCCACATTATATAAGAAAGTGAACATAAAACAACTAAAGAAGGAAAAACATAGTAAGTTACCCATATACAAAACTTTCTCAAAAATTTATTGTAAAAAAGTGAGATGAAATTAGTTTTACATTGAAATGTAGATGTTGGCACATAAAAACGCAGCCCAATTAAATGACCCAAGGAATGAAGCCCAATTGAGAAGGTTGAAGGATAGGCCTAAAAAGATACTATACAAAAGGCCCAAGATGGAGTAATGTAGCAAATGCTCATTATCGTCCGAGCCTATTAGACGCCCAAACTTTGGGCGAATACAACACCTTATGAATGATCAGGGTGACGGAGCTGTTATCGCCCATGATCTAAGCAGACTATCATTTTAAGTGACGATTACAAGGCAGTTAAGGGGCAATCCCATCATGTCCCACGATCCAGCACCCCAATTGCAAGCAGTTCAAACGGTACAAATCATGACAGCGGTTAAGACGACAGTTCCATCACAAGGCAGCCATGATGAAGAACGTGGACAGTTACAGGACGACCAGTAGTTCCAAGCGGTTCCACAACAATAACTGTCAAAGAAGTATAAAAAGAAGAGAAGGCATAGAAGAAAAAGACTCTGAATCAAACACTCTCGAACAGAGAATATGTAATTTTCATTTCCTTTACTTTCATCGCATTCTACTTTCAATTGTTCTGTGTGTTTGCACCCTTTGGAGGCATTTCGCTTTTCGCTTATTGTAAATCTTCATCAATAAAACACCCATTTTTGGGACTTTGTCTCAAGAGTTCTGTTCTTTACACAATCGTCTGAACCCCTTTTTAATTGTTAGCGAGGCCGACTTTCCGCGCGAAACAATTTTGGCACGCCCAGTGGGACAGTTTGGTGTTTGAGAATATGAAGGTGAAAGTAATATGTCTCACAAAAACTCTGATAAAGGGCCAGCAAGCCAGGGACTTGTCCAGTCTATAATTGAACGATATGAGGAGCAGCAGAACTCTCCAGGAACATATGGATAGAGTCAAAGTCGTTACAAGCCAATGACGGAGTTAAGTCCTCGCACCATGCGCGCATTGCTAAGTGGACTCACACAAGACGTTGAGTAGGTAAACTTACGAAATGTTCATAACATGGAAAAGTTTATTCAAAATGGAAAGCACACTATGACAATATGGCCAAACAACTAAACAATCTAAACGAAGTCATGAATAAGTTGGTAGGCCAAATTTGTCCATCAATCATGACAAGTATAGGGAATCACTTTCAATCTAGAACGATTGTAGGTCATAATTCCCCGGTCCAAGTCCAAATCAAGGAATAGAACCACCATTTGGACCATCTATTTCAAATCAGGGGGGTGGTGGAATGGCTAAGTTGAATATTAGTAACGGAGCATCAAACTTGGGGGTAGCCTGAACACCAGAAATAATGTCCAAATCAATGGACAGAATACTCTGCGCATTAGTGATGGCGGAAATATTCAGGTTAATGGTAATAATGGTAATGGTATCCCGGCCACAAACCAAGTACAAAACATTAGACCTCAAATGGTCCCACCAATGAATCAGCCCATAGGAGTCCCATATGATCCCAATGCTATGTTGAGG
>CAIGRF010222568.1:0-17569 GCA_903798235.1 Fraxinus ornus | reverse complement strand
ACCAATGAAATAAATTGTGACGTATAAAATTTTAGATTTGTGACATCGAAATAATTTGTGACCAATAAATAAATTGTGACTTTTAAGTACGTATTTGGCAATTGATTATATAATTGTGACCTTAATATATTTAATTAATAAAATATATTTAATTATTTAGTTATCACCTGAGATTTGAAAATTCATACTTATTGTCTGAGTTTTGAATTGGCCTAGGATTTGAATTTTTCCTTGATGCAAGTCTAGTTAGAACCATCTAGCAGGCCCATTAGGAAGATTATCACAATAATTATTTTCGTATCATACATATTTGTATAAATTACACGAACCAAAAAATTCTCTTTGATCAACTAGTTCAAAGAATAACAAGTACTAAACTACTCTTATATCATTCACACTTCCCTTTCCTCAGCCTGTCAGAAGAAGGCCATAGTTTTTGCTCATTGCTAGCCTAAATTTTCTTAATTCAATGAATTGTGCTCAAGTATAATACAGGTAATTTTATACCCATCCGATCCCCTGTTCTAGAAGATTGACTGGAAGAACAATCACCATACATCACGTAGATACCTTCCGCTCATCTGCAGATTCTTCACCATGCTCTCAGCTTTCGTGCTGTCCAGAGATCCCTGAAATAGGCAGACTTGTTAGTCAGTTTTATTGATTAAAAGAAAAACCGAATCAGAAAAGCCCGCAAAACAAACATGCAAATTTATAGCGATTCAAACTTAATGTGAGAGCTATGTCGACTTGCTTGCTGCATGTTTTTTTCATAATAATGGAATCTAGAGTACCAAGACTTTTTTTTCTCACATCCCCTACATGGAAATGGCAACCCTAAAAAATACCTGATATCAGAACTTTGGAGTAATTCTATACCAGTATGAAATTATCCAATATAGCCCTAAAAATCTCCTTGGAGGCAGTATGATCCACATTAGATGGAGTAAGTACATGAAATGATTAGGCACCAAACATCCACCAGTTATGCCCTACTAAATTTACAAGACACGTCAATCTCTTAATTCTCCACTTCAGAACTCACTTTTCCGCTATTATTGCACTTGAATGGGTGGGGGTAGGTGTCTTAAGAAAATGACAAATACCTTTTAAATAATGCAGCTGTTTCGTAAAATATAAAAAAGCTTAAATGATCCTCCAAACAAGTTGGCACATGGTACATATCTATCAATTTCGAACGGGTTAAATCCACCAGTGGTCACCCAACTTTATACTTGATGTCATCACCCAACTTTATATTAGTGTCACACTCTTAATTTCACATAACGTTTCACCATGACCACCCAACTTCTTTTCACAATTTTCATTAATTTTAAAAGGAGAAAAACGGTAACTTTGCATTATATATATATAAAATAAATTTTAAAAAATTAAAATAAAAACTTATTTTAAAAAATAAAATAAAATAAACTTATTTAGGTCATGTTTGGTACAGATTAAAATCAGATTTTAATNAATAAAAACTTATTTTAAAAAACAAAATAAAATAAAAACTTATTTTAAAAAAAATATTTTTTAAAATTAAAAAATATTTTATTTTATGTTATATAATACAAAGTTACCGTTTTACCCTTTTTAAAATCAGTGAAAATGGTGAAAAAAAGTTGGGTGGCCATAGTGAAACGTTATATGAAATTGGGTGGCCATTGTGAAATAAAATCAAATTAGGTGGCTATGATGACACTAAGTATAAAACTGAGTGGCCATAACGGCACTAAGTATAAAGTTGAGTGGTCATTGGTGGATTTACCCCCGCTTCAAACATATTAATGTACGAAAAGGCGTGGACATGGAAAGGACAAGCCAAATGGTAAGAGTTCAAGAAATCGTGGTCCCCTCCCTATATTTGTCAACTATAAAAAGGACGTGAGAGGTAGCTCCACCATTAAATAAGGAACCCACAAAACGTACATTGTTGGGGAAGGCCATCATAACCTATGAAAGAAAAACAGACACATGTTTTGATAAAATACATACCTGCTCTTGTGCAATCGTGTGGAGTGTTCGGTGTACGTCCCTAGCCATGCCTTTGGCATCACCACAGACATAAATGTAGCCTCCCTCAGAAAGCATGTTCCAGATATCTGAAGCCTGCAATACACCAAACGTGTTATTAAAATTCTGAAGAAAGGAATAGTAACTCATAATGAAAATATGTTAATAAAATCCTGATATGGAGCTTTTTGCGAAGCAAGCAGAGAAATCAAAACAAAAAAAAAATGGTCTCACACCTTCTCAGTCATCTTGTGTTGCACATATTCTTTTGTGGGTCCTTGACGTGAGAAAGCAACTATTAGCTCAGAAATTACACCGTCTTGGACAAAGTTATTTAATTCATCCTCATATATGAAGTCCTGCAAATAGCAGCCAATAAATTTAGAAACCCCACATTTCATATTTTGATCACATTACAAAAACTATCTAAAGAATATCCAAATATCATCCAAACAATAAACATGTTAAAAAGATTGAAGAAATTTTACGGATGATATTAATCACTAACCATTTTACTGTTCCTGCATCCGAAAAATAATATGGCAGGACCTAGTTCCGCACCTGATTCCTTCAGAGCTAATCTTTCCTGTAAAATTAATGTTATACTTGTCCTGTCAGCTCGAATTCTATTAAAAGTAACAAGGATCAAATAGTTATAATCTGAAGTGCTTTCATACAAACCTGAAGGAAACCCCTGAATGGAGCCAGGCCAGTACCAGGGCCAATCATTACTATTGGTACTTTAGGATCAGCAGGAAGTCTGAAGTTAGAGGTCCTAACAAAAACTGGCGCCCAACTGCAGTCGGGGCTTTCCTCCAAAGGCACGGCATTCTGGAAAAAAAAGACTGGAGTGAGTCTTGATGCATAAGATATTCAAGTTAGCAAAGTGAGTCTAACACAACTTTGTAAGATGCAATGTCAAGAGATGTGGAAAATATTATGTATGACACGCAAATACATTTACGATAATCTGTTTGTACAATCTCGACAAACAGTATCAACCTCGAAATTCAATTTGAAAACAAAATTGTTACCTTCATCCATGTTGAGCAGATGCCCTTGTGGATTCGTCCTGTGGGTGTTTTTTCATATACCAATGCACAAGTTACATGGATTCTGGAAGGTGCAATCCTGCCAAAGAACAATCAGACAATGAGCACTTTAAGGCAAGGATTCTGAAAAATAGAGAATCAAAAACATAAGAAAACAAGAAAGGAATCTTATTTAATAACGAAGTATTGACATCAATTAGCCAAATGGACAATCTACAAAGAAGATCTCCTAATGCAAATGTACTTAAAATATAATAGAATAGACAATTTCACAAGAAATGCGAAGTAACAAATTACTTGGGAGATGATGAGATAGAATAAAATCTGGGCTGCAGGCGAGGAGAAACTGCTGCAAAGAAAACACCTAGTGGAGGTTTGGCTGATGGGAATTCTGCCATGACCTCAAGGAGGCTTCTCTGATTTGCAACTACCCACTGCACGTATTCCTCCTGATTAAACAGGTATAGCTACATCAGAACAATGAATTATGTTTAATTAAACATCAAAATGAGGATTGAACATATCCATACCTTTCCGGCAGGGGATGCAAGATATCTGAGACGGTCAGCTTCACTTGGATCAGACGCATAACTAGCCAATGCAATTAAAGCAGACTGGAAAACAAGTGCAATGAAGCATTAATACCTCATTACTCACATGCCCGAAATGAACATTGTTACTTATATAGGGATAAAAAGTACCTTTTTTGGAGCACTCAAGAGATCGGCATATCGGATCAGTGCTGTTCGTAAAGTGCAAGGAGGGAAAGGAGGTGGCAAGGAGCTTCCACTTAGTGGTGTGCCATCCTCTTTATCAGTGTGAATGGAGAAGTAAGTATCTGAAGGCATATTTAGCAACCGTTCAGCCTCCTCGACAACTTCAATCAGATTCTCACAGTACACACCAACATGGTCTCCAGTTTCATACCTGAGGAGTAGAAGAATATTAGTGAATAAGATGTAAGAGTAAACAAAAAAATGATCCTACGTGATAGTTACTGGAAGACAATTAAAATGTGCTAGGTGATGTAAAATAGAAACTTACGAGAGGCCAGTGCCAGAAATATCAAACTCCAAATGAGTGCAAGAACGGTCAGATGCGTGAGTGTGAAGCTCCCTCTTCACAGCCACATTAGTTCTTCAAACAAAGTACATATTAGATTTCAGGTAACAATCACAAGGAGGAACTTTAAAAAACAATAAGCAATAGAATTAACAGAGCAGCAGAGCCCAGAGAAAGCAAGCACATTTGATACCTGCAGGGATGTTGAGCATCATGAACAGTATTTCCATTGGCATGAATAGAGCCATTCTCTAGAACTGATGCATCTGGTTTGTCATGGAATACAACACGATATTCCAATACAGCAGCAGTGTATGGAGTAGCAATGGTGGCATCATCCTCATCTCGAAGCAATTGATCCAACTCAGGCCACACTAACTCACGCCTATATCACCAAAGAAAAAGTAAAATATTTAAGCAATTACCCTTGTGTTTTAAGATAATAGAATATAATCGCTTATAACTAATAATTCATGATCCTAGTACCATGCAGCAAAGTCATCCTCAATGCATTGATCATCATCTCCAAGACCCACAGGGACGAGACGCTTCCCACCTGGAATGGGACAGAGAGCAAGGTAAAAAGCGGAAAGCAATAAGAAGAGGCAAGATCATGTAAGAACTAATCGTTAGAATGTTCCAATTAGTGATTGCATTTTTATCCAACATTCAAAGAATTAAACTAAGCTCTTTTTTGAATAAGATTTTTTGCGAAGTGATTCTATGAAAAGTTTTTTTTTAAAGAATATTTGGTTGAAAATGAGTGTAAGAGAGAAGTGATTCTCAAATAATCAAATCGAACAAGGCCTGAGATGATTTCCAATAATGGCAAAAACACTTGTTAAATACACCTTCTTGTCAGACATACACCAAATCTTGATTACTCAAAGTAACTATCGTATACATAATTGAGAAAATGGAGTTTATATAAATTTCTCTAGGGACTGCAATTAGCATTGAATTTTTAACTTAAGAATAGATCTCAGTGAAAACCTACCTTGCTCAGCAACCAGGTCATCAACTACTTTTGCAATCTGTTAATCCATGAAGTAAACAAACAATATTTTAGTGAACAATCAATCAACAGAAAAAAAATAAATAATGCCCACCTGCCAATATATGAAAATTTGTGTAACTAAAAAGAAAAGCCAAAGCTAGATAGATCTGAGACCTTGTTGAAATGCTCATATTGCCTGTTCCCAAGGCCAAATACTCCATACTGGAAATTCTTGAGCCAATCCCCTCTCTCTTTTCCCTGCACCACACATACTCAGAAATTGATCCCAATTTTTATCCAGTATGAAGAACCCAAGAACTAAACATCTAATTTTATACTTTACCTCTGTAAACCATTTGTAGAACCTTGCTGCATTGTCAGTAGGCTCACCATCGCCATATCTGCAATCAACCAACCGTCACCAAACTTAATAAATTGCATTCACCCAAAAGATTCATTTATTATCAGAATTGGCCCGCACACATACGCACGTTCAAGGCTTAATAATTAAATTGATTCAAACAATTCATCACCATAAGACTAAGACATACACAAAAAAGAATAAGCAAAACTTAAGGAACCTACGTAGCGAGGAAGAAGAATGCTAAAGTCTCCTTCTTCAACTTCTCCTCATATTCTTCATCATCAGCAGCATAATCATCCTATCACATTCAAAAACATCCATATCACATCTCTATAGTCTATACAAGTAAAATAAGAAAACTATAAGCATTTTACTTTTAAAAGAGGAAAAATATAGATATACAAAGCTCACCAAATCAATAACTTTAAACTTGGCCTTTTCATATCTCGCATTACCTTCTTCAGCAAGTGCCTACATAACAAGATCAACATTGATCTGAATTACTCAAACTTAGTCAAGAATCTAATATCATAATTATAAGGTCTCTTACATCATCCAGCCAAAAAACAAACTAGCTAATTAAAAGCGCCATGTACTTCATCATATTTCCAATATTGAGTAGACCTTTTTTTTTTTCAATTCTCATTTTCGACTTAGCATCTTCCATGAATCCAAGTGAATCCCATTTTTTAGGGGAGAATCGGAATTCAATTATTCCTACTTTTTCACTTAAAAATTTGCCTTTCCCCTCATTCTCTCTTCACAGAGCAGTAAAAAGGTAAACTACCTTAGCAAAGCCTTCAGCAGTACCAGTTTGAGTACCGAAAAAGATGGTGACCTTTTTCTTCCCACCGTCCACTTCTTCTGGCTCAGCCACGGCCTTGGTTATGATCAGCTTCGGCGGCTCCACGGCCTTCTTGGACGATCCGGCAGCCCGACGCCACACTAGCACCACGACGCACCCGATCAGCACTGCCACGGAGGTGGTAAGCACCATTATCAAGTCCCTGTTCTCCATCAGCATCGTCACCAACGCCGGCGGAACCTCCGATGAGCCGTTCGACAGGTCGAATTTCACGCTCCTCAGGATAGCAGTCATCAAATCAAACGGAGAGACCTTCTCTGAAGAGGAATCCATGAATTATCAACTGTTTGAGCTAGATTTTAATCCAACTCAAGAATTATGGACCCTTTGGTCAATCAACAAAATCAGCCAATTTGAAGAAAAATTATGAGTTCCCTAGAGGCTCCCTCTCTCTTTGTTAATTGAGTGGTGGTTTTAGGTGAATTTTGTTGAGAGTTTAGGTGAGTTTGGAGGGACTCTGACTTCTAAGAACCGAGAGAAAGTGCACTTTATATGGACACCCCCCTCCCCCCGTCCCCACCCCTCGCGCAGAAAAAGAAAGCAAGCAATGTGCAGGGTGCAGTTGGGGAGTGGGGGTAGAGGAAACAACGCAAACGCCTACCAAACCAGACTAGTCAAATTCACCTAACACAAAATAACCATGGTTAGATAGGAAATCTCATATAATTAGGGATTGGGATATGCCACTTTGTTAGAAAATGGTTGCCATGAAATGGTTGATAGATGAAGTGACATAATATTGATTGCAAAATGTGATTTGATGAAAAAATTGACTGTATTCAAAACAGTCCAATAATGAAGTGTCGTATAGCAATATATACACACAGGGGCGGACCTGAGGGTGGCCTAGGGGGGCAAGTGCCCCCCCTCCCCCCAGGATTTGAAGATTTTTTGTTTTTTGTTTTTAAATTATTAAGGGAAAGAAAATTCTGGCATCTCCACTTCAACACCCCATTTTCTCGTCTCGCGTCTCACACTCCCCGTCTCGCGCTCTCGACTCTCCAACTCTCCCGGCAGCAGAATCGACTTCGCGCCCCTGCCGTCCCTCTATCACACCTGGCACCATATCTCCCACGGCCACACCACTATCACGTCTGGTCCGAGCTCCGCCCGTTCCAACTTCCAAGCTCAACAGCCTCTCGGTCTCCCGCGGCGACGTCACTCTCATGGTTGTTGCTCGGCTCCTGTGATAAGGTAAGTTCCGGGTTTCCTCTCAAAATGAAAGTAATAGATTTAAGGGTTGTGTTAACGTTTTCTGATTCAGGGATTTTTAGAAATTGATAGGGATTTCTAATTAGGGCTTTTAGTGATTTTGTTGAAACTTCATTTATTGTGAAAGCAACTGTGAGTTGATTTGTTATTTACAGTCACTTCTGGAGGAGAATTGGAATGCATATGGAAGACCTGCCTTGGAATGGCGATGCAGAAGGCAAGTGTCTAAGTTGCATTGAGTACATTAGGTTTCTTCTTAGGCATTGTTTGTGTATGAAGGAATTATGAAATGTTACATTCTCGCCTTCAGCCTCGATTTTTCAGTAGCCTGGGTACTCCTATCTGTATATTTTTTTTCAGGCATTTGAGAAGAAAGCCCAACTTGAAGAGTGGGCTGCACCACACATTGAAACCATGAAAACTGTAAGTCATCTTTGCATAAGCTAGGCTAAGTATGAGTGTTTGATTTGCTCTAATTGATGTTAATGAAAAAAGCAGGGATTATGGTATGCATTCATAGTTAAGTTGTTTACATTTTCTTTCTCTATTTAGCATATATTTTGTTGTGTTTCTACTTATCCAACGTAAGATAAGAAACTTACATTAGTCGGTTGCATTGCAAGTGAGAGTAGCACCATAACTTTTTAGTTTTTAGTCGTCACCATTAATTATTTTGAAAGTTGAGTTGCATTGTATTGAAAATTTGATTGTGCCCCCCCCAGTTTCAAAAGTCTGCGTCTGCCCCTGTATACACACACCTTGATTGAAATGTATTGTCAAAATCAATGTACCAAAATCTGTCAATTCATATGAGTGTAAATCAATGTGTGAACCTTTATTTATTTGAGTCTATTTTTTTAAAACTGATTTTCAACTACATTCTTCCATAATATAATTTTACAAATAAACTAATTTTGTTTTTATATTTTTAACCACATATCTCAAAAAATTTACTATTCCAAAACACGTTTCTCCAAAAACAAAAAAGGGATTAATGATTTTTAATATAATTTAGTTAATGCGTGGTGGGTTATTTTCTTAGTTTCTTTAATTGGATGAATTGAATCACATGTCAAAAATCTTATAAGAATATTTATATGTTATGTTTCAAAATATTGGTATAGATTATAATTATAATATACTAAAAATTTTAAGTCAAAATCAATATTTAATTCTAACAACATATTTTATGGAACCCTCAATTTATCAACCACACACTTTATTAAATTTTATCAAAATTTACTAAAAATTTGATTTTGATCTACACCAAACAAGGGGCTAACAAATTTAGCCACATTATGGCACTTCAAGCTTCTCTCTTGAGAGCCTCTACATAAGAGTGTAATTCGATATTTTAATCTATTGTTTGAGCTACATTATTTAATGGCTCATTTTTTAACCTTATTTTCAGTTACATATTTTCTAAATAAAATAATTTTATACGTAAACTCAAATTTTTTTTTCCTACTTTTTAACTACGTATTTTTTTAAATAAATCACTATTACAAAATCTAATCACTAAAAAAAAAAAGGGATTGAAATAAACACCAAGCCCCTATTTGGTGCACCTTTTCTCTCTAAGAATGCATTTTTTTGGTTGATGTGATAGAGAGTATGTGGTTGAAAAAAGAAGGAAAAATTGTTGATGTGATGAGAAATATTTTTTTATTGAAGAATATGTGGTTAAAAATGAGTAAAAAAATGAGAATGAAAAAAATAATGTGGCTCAAAAAGGGGCTAAGTAAAATTTGAACGATGGAACAGGGGTACTAGAGAAAAATCAAATAACAAACTGATATGAAATGAATATCATTTATAAATAAGTTATAATTATTTTATATTTTTATTATTTTGTAGTTATAACATTTTCAAAAGAATCTCTATTTATAACAATCATTTCACATGTTGCTACTTCCATCCACATTTTTTTTTATATAAATCAACTTAATTTTTTTTATATATATTACATTTCCACCCTTAAGTAAATTTTGGACAATAATAAAACTAAATAAAATCATTTTATCTTTTTCATTATTTGCTTCCCTCTCTCTCCACAATTCTTTTTTTACTATTCTGCATAATTTTCATTTTCAACGGTTGTTCAATTTCAATTCAAACCCTTTAACTTACCGTCTTACCCCCAGATTACACCCACCTTTTTGCAACTTCTTTTCCAGTTCTTCAAAATAATAGAAATGATGACTTTAGAAATAGAAAGAGGAAAATTATCAAAAGATGCAAAGCTTTTAGTAGAATGTGCAAGGACCTTTGGCAGCTGATGCTAAAAAATGGAAAGACCTTTGTTTCTTGCTGTGAGTTTCTTCATAATTTTTAATTACAGGAACTCCTAATTATTTTCATTCATTGTGTGCTACTCGTTTCCAATTGATCATATATGATTTTCAATCATCGTTTTGTATTCCGAATCAACTATAGATATTTATACTTCGATCCCCAAACTTTGAATCTGTTGCAATCTTGCCATTTTTCTCATTCATTTTCTCTAATTCCACCAATTTCACCGATCTTTACTTCACAAATACAATATACATAGAATTAAGCAATAATTTATTAAAATATCCAATAAATACTCTAATTTAAAAGTCTAAAGCAGCATACAAATTGCACTTATCACTAGGGTTTTTTAGGGCTTAAATTGGGGACGCTCTATTGAGTTTTAAAGAAGTTTATATGGCATGGAAGTCGCTTTTCACATATGGTGATTTTGATAAGTTGATGGTTTGATTGAGTTGTAATTTTTGTTATGGTTGTAACTTGCCACGTAAAATTTTTGTATGATGCATTTGCAACAAAGTGAACAAAACATGACAGATGATGGATGGAGTGCAACATTTCAAAGATGATTGACCATTGGAAATCATTTTGAAATTTGATGAGTAAATTGTGACGTGTAAGTTGGATGTATAATGAAACAATGGTTCAGATGAATAATAATTTTTTTAATGGTTGTAACTTGCTACGTGAGATTTTGGTCAACCACATCAGTGAATAAAGTAACGAATTTTTGAGGGTGATGGATAGAGTACAAATGTATAAAGTTCAATGAGCACTTTGAAACACTTTGAAATTTAGTGAGTAAATCGTGATCATGATACAAATTGTGTGATTATTGAAATAATTAACTCCAGTTTACCTTTTAAATTTTTCTTTAATAAGAAGTTATTGTTCAACCATGGTCAATAAAGCCCGTGTTGAATGGGGAACTAATAAATGGTGCTAATTTCTGGCATGATTCGACTTTAATATCTAAAATGCCCCTTCGCGTCTCCTATTCAAGTTCAATCGAATATTCTAGAGGGGAAAAAATGCCATAGCGTGTCTCCTGTGACAACGTGAGACGCGGCCCAGTATTTCTCTTACACGTATGTTCAGAAAATGTATTTGGACCATTTGTGTGGGAGGACTGCAATTTTTCCATTTTTTTTATTTATTTTAAATGCTGACTTTAGGACTGTTAACACGTGACTACTCATTTATTAATTATTCCTACTATAAATAAAAAAAAGAAGTCCGTAAAATATCATTAATAATTCCCGTGGCGGGAGAATGAAATCTGTTTTTAACTCTCGAGTCAATCAATTTTAATATTTAATTCTTATGGTCATTATTTGGTAAAAGCGATGTTTCGAATAGTAAATTTTTAGAGAACGTGTGATTAAAAATTAGAGAAAAAATTTGAATTTATATGTAAAATATTTTATTATATAAATGTATGATTAAAAATATCTTGACATTTCATACTTAAGAATTGGGAGTCACTAAGTTTTTATTGAATATTTGTAACAGGGATGGACATAATTAAAGAAAAAAGTAATGCTATTAATCTTCACTGGAGTTTAGTACCAGTTTAAGTGACAATTATATGACATTAAATGNCATGAAATTTTTTTTTACAGATTAATCATTTTGAGGCAAAATGGCTTATTTTGCTATATTAGAATGTTGAATCACAATGTGTTCATTTGAGATGAAATGGCATTCAATTTGTTATACCATACTTCGAATCTTGAAATTATGATAGAAAAAAAAACGAAGTGACGTACAGAACGCAAATAATATTATACACGTTAGTTTTCTTGAGTTTATTTACCACAATTTAGATAACCACGTAACTGGTACACAAAACTCCCAAACAGACCTTTGGATTTTTAATTATGAGTTAGCCCCTGTTTGTCCCATATTATTTTTTTCATTCTCATTCTTCTACTCATTTCTAACCAAATATTCTTCAATAAAATAATATTTTCCATCACATCAACAATTTTTCCTTATTTTTCAACTACACATTCTCCATCAATTTACTATTACAGAATACATTCTTCCAAAATAATGTGGTTCAAACACACCATTAAGTGTAAGTTGGATGAATAATGAAACAATGGTTTGGATGAATAATAATTTTTTTAGTGGCTGTAACTTGCTACGTGAGATTTTGGTCAATCACGTCAATGAATAAAGTAACGAATTTTTGAGGGTGATGGATGGAGTGCAAATGTGTAAAGTTCAGTGAGCACTGTGAAACACTTTGAAATTTAGTGAGTAAATCGTAATCGTGATATAAGTTGTGTGATTATTGAAATAATTAACTCCAGTATACCTTTTAAATTTTTCTTTAATAAGAAGTTATTGTTCAACCATGGTCAATAAAGCCGGTTTTGAATGGGGAACTAATAAACGGTGCTAGTTTCTGGCATGATTCGACTTTAATATCTAATAAATGCCCCTTTGCGTCTCCTATTCAAGTTCAATCGAATATTCTAGAGGGGGGAAAAATGCCATAGCGCGTCTCCTGTGACAACGTATGTTCAGAAAATGTATTTGGACCATTTGTGTGGGAGAACTTCAATTTTTCCATTTTTTTTTACTTATTTTAAATGCTTACTTTAGGACTGTTAACACGTGACTACTCATTTATTAATTATTCCTACTATAAATAAAAAAAGAAGTCCGTAAAATATCGTTAATAATTCCCGTGGCGGGAGAATGAAATCTGTTTTTAACTCTCGAGTCAATCAATTTTAATATTTAATTCTTTTTGATCAACATTAAGTCTCTGTTTGATGGTCATTATTTGGTAAAAGCGATGTTTTGAATAGTAAATTTTTAGAGAACGTGTGATTAAAAATTAGAGAAAAAATTTGAATTTATATGTAAAATATTTTATTATATAAATGTATGATTAAAAATAAATAAATAGGAATAAAAAGTTTTGAAAAAAAAAAAAAAAACATTCAAACAGGGGCTAATTATCTTGACATTTCATAGTTAGGAATTGGGAGTCACTAAGTTTTTATCGAATATTTGTAACAGGGATGGACATAATTAAAGAAAAAGTAGTGCTATTAATCTCCACTGGAGTTTAGTATCAGTTTAAATGACTTAATATACTGTAATTTAGATAGATTCAGACATGATTGATCTTTGCGTCTCAATCATGGTGTGGTGCCACCCTAACGCTCCATGCACCACATATTTCTTTTTTTGTTATAATAATTATATTTATTACATGATGTTTGAAGAAACAATCGTGCTACGTGTGCATGAAAATATTTTCAGAATTTCTACGGAATACACTTTTTCTATATGACAATGCAAAAAATAATAATAAAAAAAAAGACCAGCCAGATGCTGCCACATCAATATTTGATGAAATTTTGACAGAACTGCTTCTTGAAGAAAGCTACAAAAACTACTTGGAAGTTGGATCACTAATGACGACAGAAAATAGGATCAAAATCAAATGTTGTTTTCAATTACTTGTGACAAATAGTTGCTAATATCTAGATTTGTTCTTGTTACATTAATAAAACATGTTTGTTGTTTTTTAAAACAGATTTTAAACTCCGATGCATATAAATTGATCGAGATTGTCATAATCTAACTTGACTAAGAATGTTCGGGAACACCTAAATAAAATCCTCAATCGCAATTAGCCTCATTTTTTAAGAGAATATATTTTGTAATAGTGTTTTTCTGGAGAATGCGTGGTTAAAAGTACGATAAAATTTTGTATTTACTAAAATTATTTTATCGATATACCGTTGATTCGAAAATGAGTTTTGACGAAAAATGAATTTTAAAGAAATTCAAAAAATACTAAATGAGTGAGATATTAAAACGACATCGTCCAATTTTCAAGATTTTAATTGCATCAGCAGAATCATAGAAAATAATGAAAATTCAGAGTAGATTTTTAACGAGTCGTATTTTCAAAAGAAAACGGGTATCATGTTGAGAGATCTGCTGCATAGTTGATTACGTAGAAATTAATATTGATTGATGTCATAAAGTAAAATAAATTAAAAATAATATTCTTGTTGGGGGGAGATATTAATATAGTCACGGACAGCTATCAAATTAGATCTTGATGGTTAGGGTCCATGTCGTGAAACCTCCCTCTACCTCTAAGATTTTATTTTATTCTCTCCCAACCAATAAATTAAATATAACACAGCTAACAATGCGAATATATAATTAAAAATGAGTAAGAAAAAAAAAAGAGTTTTGAAATATTGTGATACAAACGGGGGCTACATTGTTGGAAAATTTCAACGTATGGGGCCAAACATGTATATATATTAAGATATGTGGTACTGTTTTTAAAGATTAGTCAATAAAGTGATCCATTAATGCTATTTGGACTAAAGAGTATTAAATGTCATAGAATTAAAGTGTAGAGACCTTAACGATTATTTTAAATTGACGAAGAGCCAATTTATAAGAACCGAAAAATAATAACTGCATATTCAGTTATTATATCATGGGTCATGGTTCACAATTGAACGTGATTTTTCACATCTCTGCATTCCTATCAATAGAGAGAAAAATCAAAAGGAGACTGTGTATCAATTGGAAAATCATAATCCATTCAAGCAATCACATCTATGGATCAAGGCATGCTTCCGCTTTTAATATTCTTTTTGATTACAACATGGAGGATTTATATGCATAAAAATGGTTGGATAAAGTTTTGAATTGATAATCCCTTTTTACTTCTATCATACATTTGATAAAACACTCAGAAAAAAATATGCTGAATTTCCTATATTTTATTGTAATTTTTCCTTTTTGAACATAATTTGAGCAATATAATTTTTTATACATATCAAAATTGACATGTACAATTTTTTTAATTTTTGAACAAGAATACAAGGGTAATTTGCACGCCATCTCTAGCCAAGCATCTTGACCAATTAATAATACATACGAGATTCAACTCGACAATTGCCTAAAATAATTAATAAAAAAAGTCAAAATACTGCAACCAATTTCTTATTAAATAAGAAAATTATAAACCTGGAATCAGTGTGTTGTGGTCATTTTTTCGCAGTTATCATTTTTTTTTTTTTTTATATGCAATTTTTCACATATCTCGTTGGGGAGTTGAACCCATAGTTAGGAGTTAGGAGCGCCAACACATCTCTGAACGATCAAAAAGTAAATTTTTTGAGCTGAAAGTAAATCATCGAATCTAAAAAAAGGTGCGATCTTGAGTTACTCTTTGAGAAGCCATCTGTGTCCAACTTTTTCCATCCATTCAATGTCTATCGGTTTCCATTTGATCATTTTGATGTGTCATTTGCGATCTGCTAAGATAGATGATGACAAGAAATGGCATTCGACTGCTTTGGCAATGATTGAGGTTAATCTCATTTGGCAGGGTCATGGGTTTCTGATTTGGTCAGCTAACCAGTAAGCATGCATATGACTTTTATAAGGCCCAAAATGAAATTTTCGAACTAGTCCATTTGATGAACTAGTTCGTATGATATTAGTTAATAGCTTGAATTATTGACTCAAAAATTAGAAGTTCAATCAGAGAGTTATTCTGCTACTTACCAAGGAAGACAGTGATAATAAGAATGTGCAGGTCCAAATTATAGCATGTGTTTGGCATCCATTTTTGAGAAATTATAAATTTTGGAATAGTGATTGATGGAAGATTTAGTGGTTGAAAAGTAATGAAATTTTTTAGATATGCATGTAATATTATTTTATTTGGAGAATGTGTAGTTACAATTAATAAAGAAAAATTTAAAACAATATTAATGGGTGCCCAACACCCTCATAATTAGCAATTTCCAAATTTATAATTGGTAATTCATTTAGTCAAAATTAAGTCCTAGTTAAATTGTATTAGGACTTTATTGAATTTTAATCAAAGTTAAAGTAAGATTTAATGAGTCCGAGTCATAATAAATATAGCTTAGAATTGATAGAGTCCAAAAAGAAGTAAAAGAAATCCAAGTAGAAGATTAAAATTCTTTCAAGAAATTGATTTAAAAATGACTTAAGTGTGCTCGCTTCTGTGTATGTAGTGCTCGAGCGCTCAAAATAGGAGTACTGTCGCTCGCTTGGCGCTAGTCGGCGCTCAAGCGACGCACCAATGCTCAATCGGCGTGATCGAGCGCTCGAGCGGCGGCTCAATCCGAGAAACGGTGAAATTCGATTTTAAAACTGATTTTGAGTTCATTTTTATCCTAAACACCTCCGCTATAAATAGACAACCCAATGAATGTCCTAAAGTTGGTTGAATTATTAATTTGCATTAGAGATTTCATTAACTAGATTAAAGCACAAAAAGATCTTGGATCAAACACCCAAACAAAGCCCTATCTTCTCCCATTCAGAGTTCTGAAGCTTGGAAAGAGATGCTTGAAGTTCCAGCGCTCCAAAACGAAAGGAGTTCGTTCTTAGTGATCCAAGGAAGAGAAAATTGTCCCAGAGTTCTGAAGTGCTGGCTTGTATAACCAACAGAGTTCTTTAGTGATTTACAAGTTAGGTGGCCAATGTATAGCTAAGATTTAGTAGTGCCTAGATTAATTGTAAGTTAAATTTTCTAGTATATCTTTTACTGACAAGAATTTTATCTAGTTAGGAATTTTCCGTCGTGATCATATCCGGTGTTCTTTAATCTTTATTTATTGCTTTTGATTATAATAAATTGATTGATACTTAGTGATGGGTTTTGATACCCAATAAGTCCGAGCGATGATGTTAAATCGATTTTATAGTTTGGATTAGAATTCATAGGCCTCGGCCGATGATTGAAGTGAAATGTCGACACCACAATGAACAAACCACTCTGACAACCTAAGTGGGCCATTGGAAGCAGCCTAATTAGTTAGAGTTGCTTATTGCCCAACCCAAATACCTAGGACGGCTTTTTTGGTTAGAGGTCCATTTATTTACTTATTGGGCCACTTATCTTTGACCTAGAAGCCCACTTTGCTTGGCTTATAAGTGGGTCATTTTTTGTTGTCTTGCCCTAGTGTGAGCGTTGGAGCTGTGAGTTTGAGGAGAAAAGAGAGTTCTTAATTTGTGCTACCTTCTCCTCCTCTTCTCTTAGCCTTAGTGGCTAGTTTGGGCTACCAAATATCATTCATCTCACTCCTTTGTGGAACCTGAAGCAACCGTTTTTTTTTTTGGATTAGGAGTTTGAGGATTTCGGATAGTTCATTATGGTGTCGATTGGTGGTGAAACTGAGCTCGATTTTGGAGTGATTGGAGGCCAATAATTTACAAATGATATCAGAACATTAGGTGGTGATTATTTCCGGCTAAAAACTGTCCAAAAACATAGCAGAAACCTGCAGAAGCTGAAGCAAAAATCTGGACAGATTTTTGCAAGAAAAATCGCACCTGCAAAAGTCTTTTCCAGCCAAACCAATGGTCATTCGAAAAAACCAAGACCACCAGCATGTTCAGCAGGTCGAGGAGATGCTGGGTGGCCGCGCATGTGGTGGCGAGTGAAGACCACGCACGGAGGAGTGGAGCGGAGCGCGGGGCATTTTCTGGCTTCGACTTCTTCATGTAGTTTGTTAAGCTTGATTTCTTGAACGTATTGATATTTTTGGTTTAGTGTTTCAGGTTACGCAGGAAAAGTTGGACGATTTTGCCCCTGTTTGTTCGGGATTCCGTTTTGCATTCTATCGGTTGCTGCAAACTTTAGGGCGAATAGTGGTGGCCCTAAAGTGTTA
>CAIGRF010222494.1:34439-45962 GCA_903798235.1 Fraxinus ornus | reverse complement strand
TTTTTTTTTTTTTTTTTTTTTTTAACAAGTAGTATTATTAATCTTATGTGCGATCTAATCATAGACCAACTAGTTTAACTTGTACTTTAAATAAATTAAAATTTAAGCAATTATACTGTGAATCTAATGTATGAATAATAATTTAAGCAATTAATTTGGTGGGCAGGCCGAGTACATTTCACAAACTTTGGCATAATTTACCTCATACCAAAAATTTGCAGCAATGGCAGGTCCGTGATTGGATCTTCTCGTAATCACAAGCCTGGAGCACATAATTGATCACTAAGCTCAGTTCTTCAAAAATTTACATGAGATAATTTCTCCATAGGTTTCAAAATTTGATTCAGAAGTATTATTTCTATGAATCCCTTGTGGTATCATCCATTATCTCCTTTATATTTGTAATCATCTTCAACACTTGCCACATTGTTGGCCTTTGCTCAGGCGAAGTCAAGCAACAGATGCTAGCCACCTCGACTAGCATTCTGAGTCGAGTATCCTCTTCGGTATCATCTTCCCTCATTGCTCTAACCCAATCTGGCATATCAGAAGGGGCGAGGAATGGATGTTGGCCAGGTGGTTTTCCAGTCAAAAGTTCTAGTAAGAGGATGCCAAAAGCATACACATCAGACTTGGTGGTGGCTTGACGTGAAGATTTGCGAATTTCAGGGGCCTTACAGCCCGCAGAATCAGGATCATCATCTGAGGACATATCTGCAAGAGTGACGAGGCCATAGTCTGTGACACAAGCCTCAAAATCGGATCCCAGCAAAACATTCGTTGATTTTAGATTTCCATGAACAAACTTGGATGCTTGGTGGATGTAGGCTAGGCCCTGAGCTACATCTTCTGCTATCTTCAAACAGGATGTCCAGTGAAGAGGCTTTGCACAATTTGATCTTGAACCTGTAAGGCACATTTTAATGGAGGTATTAGAAATACGACAGTGAAAGGATTCTTATTCATGAATCTTATGATACCAAGAGGTAATGAAAACTCGAGCTCAATAGTTGCCATTCAAAGAATTTAAGAAATGAATAATGCATTAACACTGCATATCCATATGATTTCCTAGTACTTTCAAAAATTCATTTCAAAAAATTGACAGATCTCATGAAATTTGACATGAAAAGCATCAAAATGTTGGCAACAAACTTGGTTTTCATGCAACAAATTCCTTAGTTTTGTTTTTGTTAATTGCAGTAAAATCCTGAGCCTTGCAAAATGATATAGCAAGAAGAAACAGATGGTAAGAGTTTTAAGGAAGCATCATCGTAGCCGTAGCTTTGTTGCACTACCCACTGCTACTTTAGCCCAGTTCAATTCCCCCTCTATTATTGAGTTCGACCATTGTAAATAGTAGTAGATATATGTTCGCGTCATGACCTCTTTTCCCGGGTCAATGAATACGTAATCGACTTCTGGATTCTCATTCGTTACAACTTGCTTTGCTCTGCTGGAGGGAACTTCCTGAGTCAGACCAAACTCGGCCACCGGATCGTTTGAACGGAATGTATTTATTATGAAAGCGAATGTTCGGTCAAAAAAGAAAAAAGAAAAAGCTAAGCAAAGTCACACGTTGAACAAAAGCCAAAGACTCTTCAGCAATTCCATCCAATTGGATTATGTAATCTTGTGTACAAAGTGGTGACGAAGCTTAGATAAAGGGTCGTCCTACTCAAGCAGCATATTCTCATCTTATCGATGCAAGAAATTCGTAAACAAGCCCATCTAAAAGCTTAGCAATAGCAGCCTTTATTGCAACGAGAGCTTTCAACAAGGAAAGCTCAATCCCATCTCCAACTAAGAGGACTCAACCGATCACATCTATCATGGGTGCCTCCATCCCTTTCTCTTAATTAATCTCTTTCGGAAGTGTGCACTAGGTTTAAGATAACAACACCAGTGCTAATACTTAAGGGTTGCAATTGCAACACTTGATATGAATATGAAAACAAAGCAAGAGAAATTTGTTCTCCACAGAATGTCAAAAAGTAACCAACTGCTAATTACAATTACTATGAAATATGACTATCAAATAAAAGCCAAGTTCTTTTGAACGGTATTCCGTCAAATATTGTCACATCTCTATCTAGGCAATCCGGTCCGGCCAGATTATTCTATATACTGTTTGTGTCATATGATTGATGCAATGCTGACTCCATTTGTTCAATAATCAATATGGTGGGCACCTAAATTAACAAGCATTAGTGACAGATATCTCACCTTTAGACCCTACAAAAGCAAAGCATGTTACTCCCATAGTGTCAAACAATAACATATCATGACTCTGCGACAAACCACCATCGTCGGAATTAGCCAGTGGGAACCCATTTTCCAATCACAATCAAAAAAGACTCTACAACACTAATTGAACCACTAGAATACACTGTAGCTCCATTCACATTCTGAAAAAGAAAAAGAAAAAGTTCTTTCGGCAACTCTCACCATAACCCATCTCAATCCACTGGTCCACCACGTTATATCCAAATCCCTCAAGACAGTAAAAGGAAAAACACCCTAGTAAAAATTCTTGGTTATCACATAATACTTGGGCGTTCCAAAGAAAGAAAGAAATTCTAAGATTCGTATTCTAATCCAAAACTCAAGTAATCGAACTGGAGAAATGAAAAACAAAATTGAATTTGCAATTTATGGTAAAAGCGATGAGTTAGAGTAGGTCACCATGAATGAGTTTGAAGAGGCTGCCGTTGGGCTGATAATCGTAAATGATCAGCCTTTCTTGTTTAGCCTGAAAATAAGCTCTAATAGGAACCAAATTGGGATGCCTCAATACGCCAACAGCCTCCATCTGCTGCTCAAATGCTTCGGCACTTGTAATGGCAGTCTTACATGCATCCAATCTCTTTACAGATACTACCAAATTAGTCCCCATTGAGGCTTTATACGTCGTTCCAATCGTGCCCCTCCCAAGCAATTCGGCTGATGCCCTCATTAATTGTTCCAAACTGTATGATTCTTCTTCCCCAGAACAAAACATTAAGCTCCCACTTTTCATTACTCGTGGTTTCTCTGGACTTTTCATCTTCTTTATTTTACTTTCAGCATTTGCACTTTCATCTTGGAGTGAAAACGAATTTGTGTCTCTTTGACCTTTATTATCTGTAGTTGCATCAGCAAAATATTCTTCTTCTTTTGCTTTTGCTTCAATTTCTTCTTTCTCTTCTTTTCGCTTTTTTATTAGAGCAAAGAGGCACAAAACTGCTGCTGTTAGAATCAAAGCTCCAGTAACAAAGCCTAAAACTACTCCAACTTTTTTGTGATGATTCCTTTGAGGCGAAGGCGAAAGGGCATTTAATCCTTGCTGTGACTGAGCATTCTGCAGTAGCGGTGAAGGCGGCGGGGAAGAATCTGTGGCGGCGCCACCTCCTGAAGTAACGTTAAAGAACGACGAACCGGAACATGGCTTGTTAATATTCTCTCCGCAGAGATTGGGATTGTTTGAAAATGAAAATATCTTGAACTTTTTGAGAGTGGGGGTAACTGGAATAGGTCCGGTGAGGTTATTACTCGAGACATTAAAGACCTCTAATATAGTTTGATTCAGTGGAGGAATGGACCCATAAAACTGGTTGGAATCGAGGCGGAGATAACTCAAGCGGTCTAAAACCGTCAGGGTTTCCGGCAGCAAACCGGTAAAATTGTTGTGAGACAAATCAAGAATCAATAGCCGGTGGAGGGACAAAAGGGAGAGAGGAAATGTTCCTGAAAAATAGTTATTATCAAGAAACAGAGTTTTCAGGTTGGTGAACGAGGAAAAATCCGGGAGGGGGCCCGTGAGCGAGTTGTTTTTGAGACTCAGAACTCGGAGCTGGTCGAGACGTGTGAGGGTGGCGGCTGGGAAGGTGCCTCGGAGGCCAAAACCCTGCACAATGTAGCGTACTACACGACCTTGAGCACATTTGACGCCTTGCCATGTACAGTAATCAAACCGTTCGTTAATGGTGTAGAGAAGCTTATTATCAAGGTCAGCTTTGGACTTGAAGGAGAGGAGAGAAACTGCGTCAGGTAAAAGGGAAGCATGTGCGTTAACATCAGCGCCACCGCTTCTGGTGGCGGTGGTTCGTGCAAGAATCAAAACTAGTAAGGAAAAATGAAAGAGTTTCATTATTGCTAGAAAAGGAGCAAGTGGAAAGGATTGTGGCTTGTCTTGCTTCTTTTCAGATGTTTCATTCGAAGGAAAAATGAGTGATTTTCGGCGGAACAAAAGAAGCAGCTGGCTAAGAACGTGGGAAGAAAAATATTGGGAACCGTTTTTTGGTTCTTGTTTTGGAATTGGCCCGTGTCTTCTACATTTTATGCAGATGCTAACGTGATTTGCGCTGATAATTTTTTTTTTGGTTAATTAGCACAAAATGTATCTAACTTTGATTATTATTGTGCACCCTACTATTATTATTATTATTATTATTATTATTATTATTATTATTATTATTTTGTATTTTCACTCTTAGTTACACATTTGATTATACAAAAGATAATGTCCATTCTAATTGAGTATCATAGAAATTGAATTGAGTCCACGAGTCAAATGATTGTTTTTTCAAAGGTTAAAATAGATGAAAATGGGTTCAAGTAAGAACGAGAGAGGAACAAAATTTCAAGTTGAAAATACCATTTACTTGAATGAAAAATTGGATGAAAACTGATGGAAATGATATTTTGAGCAATCAAATGTGTATGGTGAAATACCAAAAAATAAAAAGTATTGACGTTTTTCATAATAATAATTAAAGGTATAAACGTTTTGTGATAATTACCCTTTTTATTTTTTCTCTCTGCTAAAAAGATTTGATTTAAACATACCATAAAGTTGAGGTGCTTTCGAACAAATATTTGAGTTAGAAGATGCACCATTGGAGAATGAAACAGTGATGCAGGATAGTTTTGACATTTGAAATCACAGACTTTTGAGACAGCAAGCATAAAAACCCACGCCTTCCATTACATTCTCTTTGATATTGTCTTTGTTTTTTGAAAATTATGGATGAAAAATTGATTTTGTTTTTAAATCGTACAACGATGTTTTGTCTTGTGACACAATGTAAAAAAAAAGTAAAAGATGATATTATCACATGTAGCATGATTGAAAATCTACACCGACAAACTATAATTCTATCCTATGTAATATGTAATGAAGTTTTACAATTGACCGTTGTTGGAATTTTCTCTCTGCACGGTTGGTCTCCACACGCAATATATTCCTTTACAAAAAAAAAATATATATATATTTATGCAATTTAGTTGAAAAAAAATAAATCTAAGAATGGGAGAGAAAGTGAAGAATTATATTTCTTTACATCATTTCTCAAATTATTTTGTTTTATGTCTTGATATGAGAGTGCTCCTAGGTGCATAGTAGGAATCTGAAAATACACAGAGATTCTCAACAATTATCAAGTTAGTGCAATTATCACCGAATGATCAAACTTGAATCCAATATGGGACCAAACAAACAAATACCCTTTTCCTAAATGCCTCTTGAGATATTGAAATCATTTAAAGCTTGTTTTGTAAATTTTTTTAAACGGTTTAAATTATATATAGATAGAAATGAAAGCGGATATAAGTGTATAGTATTTGCGCATCTCATAAATATGTGAATAAAGAGTAATTTGACCATTTATAAATACTAGCAAAACATTTAAATAATTAGAACGAAAGATTCATGATCAGTTTGACAGCTCTTGCTTTTAACTTTATGCTTCTTTTAAAGGAGATTTTAAGTCAATTTTCTCTAAAAATTATTCCACACAAATAAAATACTTTGAAAAAATTATTCAAATATATTAAAAGATGATTACTAAATTTTAGAAACAACCATGCAAAAAACGGAGTCAATGATGAATTCTTTTGATGGAAGGAAAAGCCGAAGATTGAGGCATCATTTTTTTCCTAAAGTGGCCCCATATATGTTGAAATTTTGTACACTCCAACTCCTACTTTACTTTGATCCACACTTTAAAGTCAGGTAAAATCTAAAAAGTAAAGGATTTTTTCTCTTTATAGAATTAGCTTTGGTGTGTGGCATCTTCTGAAAACCAGGACTTTTCGTTCTTTCTTGTACCATGTGGCGTGTACCGCCTCCTGTTCAGTATCTTGGCTAACATTAGAGGCTCAATCCACCGACTCCTGCCCCATTTTTTTTTTTTTTTTTGATCAAGTAAAAATGAATTATATTGATCAAAACGATATACAAGTACTCCAGGCATTCCCGGATGAATCAACAATGAAGTTACAATGGAAGTACAATTACTATAGGCATACCCAAGTTGTCAAACAGAAGGAAATCAACTCAAAAGGGAACATATATCACCCCATTGTTAGCAACTCATAACAAATCAAAACATTGAGATACAAAGAAAACATCACTTTGTATACGTGTGTTTTGATTCGTCGTACAATGCTCTCAACATGGGGTCGTAAATTTTCAAAAAACATCATATTCCTTGTCATCCAAATGTAGTAGACAGAACTAGCTAAAACAATCATTTTAGCTTTGTTGCGTCATGAAGTTCCTCTATCCTCTTTTTTCACCCCCTTGAGTGCACTAGCCACGGTGGTCATGACTCTTGTAATTCCCAACCAAGTCTCGATACTATTCCAAACACCCAAGGAAAAAGAACATTCAAAAAATAGGTGGTGTCCCGTTTCCTCATGTGATGTACAAAAAAACACAATTACGGTTAATGTCCAAGTAATGCAACTTATCTTTAGTAAGTAGTTTGGATTGAGCCCCCAACCATAACATGAATGAGTGTTTGGGAGTGATGAAGTGCTTCCATACCTCCTTTGTCCAGCATATAACATTCCCTTTAGGCCGAAAAAAGTCATATGCCCTGTTAACACAAAAAGTACATGCATTCATCCCCATATACTGGCCGAATAACTGATCCGTTTCCTCCAAAGTAAGCTAGCCGAAGTGTTGCTGTTGAAAAAATTGTTTGAGCACATCTCTAATTTCGAGCAGTTTCTTGATGACTGGAGGGTGGTCTTTTCTAGGCAAGACTTCCCAAATGCTGTCCCCTTTAAGGTAAACTTGATCAATCCATCGAATCCACAAAGTGTCTTTTTTGTGGTGAATGTTCCATAGTGATTTGGCAAGCAATGTAGAATTCCAGCTTTTCATGTCTCTAAATCCCAATCCACCTTCATTTTTCGGCAAGCAAACATCCTTCCAACCAACCAAAGCCTTCTTTGAACCCCAAACAAAATTATGACAAAGGCTCATGATTCTTGAAATAATAGTGGCTGGCAGGGGCGGCGCCAGGAAATTAACTCAGTGTGGGCACAATGTATCGATGTTGAACGTCAAGTTTTCGATTATGGATTTAATGATGATAAAAACATAAACCACTATTCGGAAGCTTGATCTTCATTTAAATTTGAAAAACAGCAAGTCAACACATTTATTCAAAAAAAAAATGAATATATGCAAGATGAAAGAGCAGCAGTTGTGATGGGGGAATGAAAGCAAATAGGTGTTGTTGCATCACTAAATACCTCTTTGACTTGGGTTAAATATTGGTCACACAAATGTTCATCACCAGCGCACTTTGTAACTACAGCACCAAGAGAACATACACCTACTTCCCCACATATGAAAGTGACACACCTGCACTTCCAAAAACAAAAGTCTAATAACATTGAACCACTGGTTTAAGAAGGTAGGTTTGCTATGTTTGACATAAAAATGGGTGCTGCTGCGTACAACACCATCACTGGACTAGCAACCAAGAACTTCCAACCTCTATAAGCTGATCCTTTTACATCGAGAATCGAAGCAAACAGGGGAAAAAAATCCTTCCTTTTGTCCTTTAATGGGTGGAGCTAAATGAAACATCTTTTTCTTAATGCTTCATGTACTCGTGTAATTATAGTTGAGGGGGGGAGGGTGATATGGCTTTGCATTACACAGCATCTAGATAACAAAGTTCCTTTGATTTTAGCCATTTCATAATCATATGCATCCCATAAATCAAATTATCAAATATGAAACTATCAAGAGAGTTTTATAAATAATCCAAAGCCCATGCCCATAAATCTTGAAGACTGCCAAAATAGGATCAAATCCGCATATACACCCCACTCTATTAAATCCAATTACACACAAGAAAACCCACTTTAGCAAATTTGAAATACTACCACCAGTTTATAAACGGTTTTATATATATATCAAGAATCATATTGACAAACGTGTGGAAAGATTGGGGGGGTGAGAGAGAATTGAATATACCCAAATTTCAACAATACCCAAATCTCAAAAATTTCAATTCAACAATGCAGATGAATCGCCTGGAGGGGAGGAGAACATAGGCAGAGGTGAGAGAGACGGACGAGGACAACAGAGGCAGAGGTGCACACAACGCCGCCTGGAGTGGAGGAGAACAAAGGCAGAGGTGAGACTCTGAGAGAGACGGACGAGTGAGGAAGTGAAAGTCTGATGTTTTCTTTTTCTTTCCTTCTGGATTGGGCTGGGTAGGTTTTGGGCTACTTAGCATATTAGTTATAAAAAAAAAAAATTGAGCCCAACATTTCAGGATGGGCCTGTGTCCACCCTGAACCTTATTGGGCTCCGCCCCTGGACTGGCTGGAATAGGTAGTAGAGATAGCCAAAACCATTCGACTCCTTGGAGTACCACTCTACCCGCATAGGATAAGGATGATTGTGTCCAAGCATTAATATATGCTGCAATTTTATCCAAAAGCAGGGCATAACAACTTACATTGAGTTTCTTGGAGGTAAGAGGGATGCCCAAATACCGAAAGGGCATTGTGCCCTTTGGTATGCTTGTAAGTTCTTAGATTTCTTCAAGTTCATGTCTGTATACACCTGCTGTGAATAAATTGGGTTTTAAATTGTTCATTCTCAATACCGATGCATTTCCAAATTTATTTAAGCATTCCATCAATATTTTCATCGAGTCGGTATCTCCCCTAGCGAAAAGCATAAGATTATCTGCGAAAGCCAAATGCATGATCTTTAGAGGGCCACATTTAGGATGAAAATTGAAATCACTCTCAAACAAGGTTGCCTTGAGCATTCTTGATAAATAATCAATATATAAGACAAACAAGAATGGTGATAGAGGGTCACATTGCCTTAATCCTTTCCTTCCTTTGAAAAATCCATGTATCCCTCCATTCAATGCTACGAAATAGGTAGTCGTAGTGACTAAGGGTGAGCGTGGGTTGGGTTGGGTCGATTTTTTCCCTAACCCAAACACAACCCAACATGGTCGGTTTGATTGAAATTCAACCCAACACAACTCATATAAAGATTAAAACTCAACCCAACCCAATTAAATGTCGGTCGGGTCAGGTTGGGTTGGTTGATTTTAGATAACATGTCAACAAATATTAAAGTTACAAAAATTTTCACTCCTCGAAGCCCTTCAAATCATTTAATCACAGACTAAGCAAACAATAACAGTTGTTTTGAATGCATAAATAACAATTATTAGACATAATCATTGTATCTGTAAATTCTACTATCAAACGAGTCATCTGCTCTAGTTTTCTGACATAATATATACTTTCTAAATTTTCCCTTCCCATTATTTCCAATAGAGTTTGGTGCTTTAAATTGGGTGAGGTACACACCCAAATCAACTATAAAGAATTGATAGTGTAAATTACAAGTGAAGTAAAGTTGGAAATTAATCAAGATATATCAATCCCTATTAGATTTATTATCTGCCATAATAGCATTCCTCAAATCCAAAAACAAACTGAACATTTGAATATTTAAAAATTCTAAGATGGGACCAAGCAGAAAAACTACAGATCGGGGGCAAATTTACCCAATTATTGAAATCAGTGCGCAATGTTTACACTTGGATAAATTAGAATTGAAGACATACCTCATTAATAGCGATGACTTGACCATTTCTCTTCTTCACCTTCTTAAGCTTCCTCAGGAAATACCTTTAAAATCACAATAACAATACGTTTCACTATAATCATCAACAGAGCTCATAATTTAGTACTAATATAATATGCAAGAAGGTGAGGCTAGGAGAGCTCCATTGCCAGAAGGGTTCAAAAAGAGAGTGGAAGGAAGAGGACTTATTGTGAGAGAGAGAGAGAGAGAGAGAGAGAGAGAGTTGGAACATGGAAGAATAAAGTTAGGGTTGAGTTTTTTGTTCTGTTTAGCTGGGTTCTCACAATTTTTTTTAAACTAAGTGGGTCGGGTTGGGTTAGTTTAACTCGATTTTCATGAGTCAACCCATGAACAGACCTAACCCGACCCGCTTCTTAACTCAAAACTTGAACCCAGTCACAAAAAATCGACCCAAACCAATCGATTTTGGTCGATTTAGGCTGTTTAGGTGAGTTTATTTGGGTTTTGCCCACCCCTAATAGTTACACATTGATCTATAACCCAACTAATGAAATTAGTAGGGAAATGCAACCCCTCAAACATTTGCTTAAGGAAAACCCATCCACTGAATCATAGGCTTTACGAAGGTCTACCTTAAGAAGACATCTCGGGGCAACCCGTTTGCGGTTATATTGTCTCAAGAGCTCTTGGCCGAGGTGAATGTTTTCCATCTCGGGGCAACCCGTTTGTGGCATCTTCTGGAAAATCAGAACTTTTCGTTCTTTCTCGTACCATGTGGCGTGTACCGCCTCCTGCTGTTCATTATCTTGGCTAACATTAGAGGCTCAATTCACCGACTCCAGCCCATTTTAGTTATACTCTGCGATATGGACTCTCCCGTGCTACAACCCACTCGCAAAAACCAGGAGTCTCATTTTGATAAATCCTCAATATATTATCAAATTTTATTGCTGTTACCGAGTTGACATCTCTGTCCAAGAAACCTACCTCAATTTCTATGTTGGAGGCACGTTGCTATATATGAGTTGTTAGCAATGTTTTAAAAGGCTCGAAAAGACCAGGCATGCACGAGTCCACGAGTGAAGAAGGCACTCCATATTGGAAAAAGGCGATAGGACTACGAAAAATATAATGCTGATAGGACTACGAAAAATATAATGCTACCTCGGCCAATACAATTTCCCGCCAATTGTAAGCCCCCCAAGCTGATAGGACTACGAAAAATATAATGCTGCCTCGATTACAAGTTTGCTTGAGCACCAGGTGGAAGGTAGGGATGACAAAGGGACGGATATGAGACAGGTTGACTGATGAGTGTGATTAACTCATTAAACAAGCACCTTTAGATATTAGTTTTTGGTTTGATCTTGAGTATTTTTGAACGTTTTGATGCGTGTTTTGGTGTTGTTTCGTAGGTAAGCAATTTGGTCCAAAATGGAGTATTTTGAAGCTTGTAATAGAGTTATGGTGGTGGTCATGGAAGGAAGCATGTCTTGGAGGAAGAATGATAAAGGAAGACGTCAAAAGGGATCAAATATAATCAAAGCATGATCATATGTCAATTTCCAACCGAGAAAGTTATGCTCCGGAATTGTAGTTTCATATTGAGGCTCATTTTCGACATAGAAAACGTTTGAATTGGGAAATGGTATCTGAAG
>CAIGRF010222494.1:21351-31876 GCA_903798235.1 Fraxinus ornus | reverse complement strand
TTTTTTATTTATCTTATTTCTTGCCTTTAACTTTTTTATGTCTTTAGTTAGTAAATATTATTACATTTTTACCAATTTATTTAAAATAACTATTTAAAAATGATGATAAATCTATTATTTTTGTTTGATAAAAAATTTAAATTTAAAATTATCTTTAAACAGGGCGAGTAGCGAAGCGATACTATGTTTTCGGTACCCGCCTCATACCCACTTCGGGGCAATGACCATCGTCTCGTCCCCACCTCCGTTTAGCTGGTTAGGTGGGTAATCACCGCCGCATTCGTGACAGGACCCTACGGGTATCGGGTTAAATGAGTTTTTTTGTCATCCCTAGTGGAAGGTGGTTCTGGGACTTTCTTGGAGCAGGTTGACCCTTGACTTAGAGAGACATTGTACAAAAATTAGATTCAACATTTAATTAAAAATGAGTTAATTAGTATGCAACTCGATATGAAAAGTGTTAGGTATTCTGATACCAAATACAAATCCGGGTGCATGATGAATTGTCTGATCTAATTAATTTCATACCTTTTCTTTTGGAAACCATTATTGAGATTATTTTAATAGTCGGTTCAAGACACATAACTGGTAACCCACGAAGTGAAGCTAGACTGAGTTTTGCATTTAGGGATCGACCCATATACTTAACCTTAAGTGTTATTATATATATTGGTCGTTTGCATGATGAGAAAAAGTATGACTAAAACGAATGAAGTTTGGTTTTAGCTACACTCGGGTTATTTTGATTTGAAATGTTATCTTTTGCACTGTTAACCGGGTATCAGGTTGAGCACCCTCATATGTATGTCATTTTTATTTTGTTTTTATTATTAATAAAACATGCAAAATATAATGACTTTTAAGAAAATAAAAAATAAAAAAAAGAGTCAATGAAAAATTATTTTGATGTGGACATTTTAATGTTTTTCGACGAGAAAAGTTATAAAAATAACAAATTTATTTGAAAATAAAAGGAATCTTTTGTGAGCTGTGGAAGGCCTCTTCTACCGCTTTAAATTTGTAGAACTAAAGCAACAAAATTCCTAAGCAATCCCAATCGTTAAACCGCTCGCAAATATACAATAGCTTGATAACGTGTCTTTGGGGATGTTTCTTCGGTAAACTTTGCATATCGAAAACTTGGGAGTTGGGGTCAATAAAGTCTTGTATTATATATATATATGTGAATGAATATTTTTCTTGCTTTCAAAGACAATTTTTGTTTATCACATTTTAATAAATATTCTTATTTTTTTTGCTCATTTTCGCTCTTATATTCTCAACACTTTTTCTTAAAATTTTTATCATCGATCTTCTATTAATTTGTACTTTGTTAAGAGGGCGTAAAAAGATTTATTTGAGAAATAAACAACAAATATAAAAGTTTTGGACAAAATATTTACCCTTCATTCGATGCACATTAGCAAAATATTTGGACGAAAATCATCATCAAATACATGATATGTTTACTAATCGATGATTTTTTTTTAGTTAAATGAGGGCAGTACCTTCGAACTTTTACTAATATGTCATCACTTGTGGTGGAGGAATACTGTGATTACATGAGGAAACACTGAAGATCTTCATTATAATAAATATATAATAATGTATAAATATGTTCACTCTTTTAGCCCATAGACTGAACGCTATAAGAGCATTCTCAAGGTAGTAGTGAATTGCTTTGAAATGTGCTACATAAATTAAAAAAGACATATTTTAAAATTTTATTTAATGAAAACGGACCAAATTAATATTTTCTATCCAAATTTAAACCAGTTTGATGTTATTTTTTATTTTTAAAAAAATAAAAGACACACATATCAATCCATGAAATGCATGGGAAACTAAATTTAGATTAAAGTGTCAAGTTATTAAGCCTCTGTTCGGCCAGTTTATAAACGATTTATAAATAATTATAAATGGTCAAAACTTTTTTTCAATAATACCAAGTACTATCCACTTATCTATCATTCTTTTTAGTTATTTATAAATTAAATCGTTTATAAATTTTTCTCAAACATAGGCTAAATATTAATGTCAAGATAATCTTTCAGTTTTCGTGTCATACAAATAGGGGTGGGCAAAATCTGATTGAACCCGCCAAAACCGCTCGACTCGAACCAACCCGACCGATTTGGGTCGATCTTTTTTTTTTTTTTAATATATGGGTTGGTTGTGTAAGCGGATGGGGTCGTGTTGGGTTATGAGTTAAGTCATGAAAATCGAATAAACCCGCGCAACCCAACCCGACTATATTTATGAAGTTTTAAGTGTTATGATGTTATTTGGACGAATACACATTCAACACNGTGTAAGCGGATGGGGTCGTGTTGGGTTATGAGTTAAGTCATGAAAATCGAATAAACCCGTCCAAATCCAACCCGACTATATTTATGAAGTTTTAAGTGTTATGATGTTATTTGGACGAATACACGTTCAACACAAAAATATTTTAATTGTCAAAAATATTTATTGACTTCATATAATTTAATATCAATCCATCCATGTAACATTTTTGGACATGAAGTGTCAAAATAATTCAGTTTTTTTTGTCAATGCAACTATAGAGACCTAAATTATATAAGTCGTGAGTCAATTATAAAGCTGTTTAACCCGACCCGTCTACTTTAATTTTTGTTGACAAATTGTCTCAAACCGAACAACCCAACCCAACTGATACTTGATTGGGTTGGATTGAGTTACAACTTTTACACGGGTTGAATTGTGTTAAATTATGATCAAATCGATCATGTAGGGTTGGATTCAAGTTGAAACAAAAATCGACCCAACTCAACCGATGCCCACCCCGACATACAAAATATTAATGTCTATCCACTGCCAACTGAATGGTACTTAATTAGAATATAAATTAACAAACAAACACTAGGGGTACTGCATCTCTCTCTTTTTAGTTTTTAATTAATAATTAATAATAGGGAGCCGTTCACCAATTTATTTTTCAAACATATGAAAAATGAAGAAGGTAATTTGTCTCCCTCAACTTATAATTCTAAAATAAGTAACTTGAAAAAAGATTATTGAATGAACAAGGAAAAGCGACTTTTGGCTTGTAATTAGTTACTGAGTCGCTGAAACAGTACTCTTCCCTCCAACCACCCCGTCAAACATGAATTTTTATATTTATTAGTTGAAAATTAAATAAAAAAATAGAAATTAATAGCCAATCAAACGTGACATTAATGAGTCAAATCAGTTTGAAATGAGTCTACATTTATCGTTTTAAATATTGGTGGGAATATGTATGTCGTCTTCACGTTAGCCGGGTATTAGGGCATAAGCAGCTTTAAAAATCATGCAATTTTCTTGAAACTCTCAGAAAAAGCTGTGAAAAATAATCACTTTTTTTTTTTTCTCTCGCTCTCTTCTTTCAAATCATGAAGAACAATCTTAGCAATAGCACTAAGCTGATTCTTCTTCATCCCTACATCCAAAAACAAGGAGGGTCCAACCGGCTATGGCTTCTGGCTTTTGTTTCATTTCTGACTTTGGCTTTTCTTCTTACACTGATTTACACTAGAGAATCCATCACCACTACCGCCGTCGGCGGCGGCGTCTCCACCTCGGCTACCACCGGAGCAAACAATCCGTCACTTTCGAAGGCTGTGGTAAGAGCTCTAGTTCACTACGCTTCCAACTCAAATAACACTGAACATATGTCGTACACGGATATCAAACAAATCTCTGACATTCTCCGGCAGTGTTCACACCCCTGTAATTTCCTGGTTTTCGGCTTAACCCACGAAACCCTTCTTTGGAAAGCCCTAAACCCTAATGGCAGAACCGTTTTCATCGATGAAAATCGGTATTACGCTGCATACATCGAGGAAAAGTATCCAGAAATTGAAGCCTACGACGTGCAGTACTCAACCAAAATAAGCGAAGTGAAAGAGCTAATTTCATCAGTTAAAGAACAGGTGCAGAATGAATGCAGGCCAGTGCAAAATCTTCTGTTTTCAGAATGCAAGCTGGGATTGAATGATCTTCCGAACCAGTTATATGAGGTGGATTGGAATATCATATTGGTGGACGGCCCACGTGGGTACTGGCCCGAAGCGCCGGGTCGGATGGCTGCCATTTTCACCGCCGGCGTACTTGCCCGGAGCAAAAAGGCCGGAGCCAGTCCTAAAACACATATTTTCGTGCATGATTTCAATATGAAGGTGGATAGAATTACAAGTGATGAATTTCTGTGCAAAGAAAATTTGGTGAAATCTAAAGACATGCTTGGGCATTTCATCCTGGAAAGAATGGATAGTAGCAGCACTCAGTTCTGTCGCAGCCATTCATCCTCGTCTTCATCAGCTTAATAAACTCTCTGTGTCATCAAATAATCTTAGTCCTTGCTGAAATTTGATAAATTAATCAATGGTCAAAATTTTGACCTTTTTTTCTTGGGTTGGGTTGTGTAAAAATAATTTTTTGGCATCTCTACATGTAATTTCTTTGATGAAAAGCAATTGTTTGTCTTTCTATCTTTAGTCAATGTCTTCTTTTTCTTGAAAAATTTCCATCGGCCATGTGTATCCAATTGCGTTGAGTGGATAGAAACTAACATTATATAAATTGCAGTTGTTAAAAGATTGAATGGAGTGACAAAAAATAATTTAACTAACTAAAAAATTTATGTGTGTATGAATATAAAATAAAAATTAGGTTGCGGATTACAAATATAAGTTTAGTGGTGTTGTGTATTTAGGATTTATAGTTATTGAATAAACAAATCAAAGTTGTATTTGGCGCCAAGCCATATTCGATAACTTTGACCCTCACACACGAAATGGCATGCTTGTACTCCCTCGCCGTCTGAAACCTTGGTTGACTGCAAGTAAGCACATCGTGCCAAGCGTAATGTTGATAGCTCAATTAGTGGTCAAGGGTTTCGTTTACACCCTGAATCAACTATCATGAGACTCTTAATCTCGTCATTAGAGATAACTATTCGATTCATTGTAAGTTTTGCCCTAGTCTTCAATTATTTTATTTGGTACTTTAACTTTTGTTAGGTTTTTAATGTAATTGGCAAATATGTTAACAAAAACGACTAGATTTAATGTGTTGTTTAAAAATCAAGGAGTAAGTTACAAATACTGCTAAATGAGTTGTATTACGTATAGGATTCGAGAATGGAAAGAAGGAAAAATGACACTGCAATTTCGCTAGACTGTCGTCATGACTTGGCTCACGCGGCAGAAACAGAAACATTGGTGCTAGCCGTCGCCTGGTCTTCGTTCAAGCGACACACTGTCGTTCAACTTTCGCTCGAGCGATAGGGTTATTCGAAAAATTTTAATTCGCATTTTTAAGACTTTTTATCCGGCTCATTCATTCCTAAACCTACAATATAAATACTAGAATGCCTCTGAACGGTTTTTCTTAAGGTTGAACATTGAGAAAACATCGATTGCTTCATATCTTCTCCATCAAAATCATCCATAGCTTTCAAACTTCGTTGTTTTGATTTGATCAACGCATTGAAAACATCAAACCCACTTAATCCAAATATCAAATTGCTACTTCCTACACATCTGTCAGAGTTCTGAAGATCAAGTGAAGATGACTGGAGTTCCAGTTATTGGAGAATGCAGAGTCTTCGTTGATCCACAGGAGATAGGCAAATTCATAAAGTCGGGAGTTGGTACTGGAGCACGCAATTCATGGGGGTTTTGAAAACTGCAGTTGAGAATTGATGCTGTAGCACACAATCCAGGAGGACTGTGGGACTTGCAGTTAGGATGTTGGAAAGAACTAGTGATAGTCGTATCTGGCAGACTGTAAGTTCATAATTAGTTTATAGTGGATTGTTGATTGGCAAAGTGTCCGAAATTTTTACTCAATTAGGATTTCTCCGTGATCATTCTTGTTATTTATTTATTATCATCATATAATTGCGGTAATTCAAAATAGGAAAATTAGGCTTTTCATTAACTATATAGAGATAATTAATAGTGACTTTTTACTAGTTAATTATTAAGTTTTAATTCCATTTGTTCAATGCCAAGTCTGTTTTATTGCGGGAACTTGATTAAAAATGAGTGTAAGAAATAAATAATTTTAATTTAAGAAGAGTCAAACTGTGCTAAATTGATAAGAGACAAAAAAGCTGAAAGTTGGAATGGTCAAACAGCTGCCGCAACTAATCTATTGTATCGGTAGATTGAGATTCTAAATTATTTTGAGAATCACGATTCTTTCGTGATTTTTCTAATATAATAAATCGGCCAGCTCTCTAATCTCTGTCAATATGAAAAAGGGAAGCTCTGCAAATTCCTTATCATCTCGCAACCAGGGAAGCAGAGGATAAAGACTAGAGAAACGCCATGGCCACCGAATTCAAATTCATCCCTTTAATCGGTATCCAAATTACGACAATTCTATACTAGCTTTTCCTTTTGAAATTTCCCTTTCTGAAATTCTTGTTTTTTATGTACTGCCATTTTTTTATCTGTGAATTCGAGAAAAATGAAAGATTCAACTTGAGTGGGATTGCACTGCTCAAAGAAACCCCTTTTTTGGGTAATTAATTTTTTTCCTCTTTGGTTAATCATTACACTTATTCGACAGATATTAGTGCATTGTTAGAGAAGTGGGATGATCCAAACATGGCCCAAGATCAAGGTGTGACCCAAGTTGTTAGACAATTAGATCAAGCTTGCAGAGAAGCTGGATTCTTTTATGTGGTAACTTCATTGTTTCTTGTTTACACATGTATCGGTTTAATTTCACTGTCAATACTTCATATTATTTGGGAAGGGAAGCTGTGCAAAATCCATTATTTCATTCTGATTTTTAGTTTCTGATATTGTGTAATTCAAGATGATTGTGAACTGCTGCTGTGTTTTTATTTCGCAGTGTTTGCTTATACTGATGATACGATACTTATGCAGAAGGGCCATGGTATCCCAGATTCGCTTGTTAAAGAAATTAGAAGCATATCGCACAAATTTTTCGATTTACCTTGTGAGGAGAAACTTAAGATAAAACTTTCTGCAGCGACTGGATACAGGTTCTTTGTTATGTGATACAACTAGAGTGTAGTACATCCATTTCATATATGATGAAAACATTTACTATATCAATAGAGTCAGCCTAATTCTTAGAACTCATAATCATTACAATTTTCACTAACAAAAGCAATGCTATTTACATGCAGAGGGTATCAGCATGTTGGTGAAAACATTACAAAAGGCGTACCAGATATGCACGAAGCAATTGATGTAAGTAGAGATTCTACATTATATCATCATTTGTAATTCTTATAAGGTTGATTTTGCAAATACTGTAGGTTCAAAACTGTAGAACTGGCTGGAAAGTAATTGAAGGATCCTTCTTCTTATTTTTTATTTTTTTATTTTTTATTTTGGAGATTGCAAACCACTACAGTGGGACATGCTGTGATTTCTTTCATACTCATCTGTTTGATTCCCATGCACTTCCCTCTCACACGCGGACTTAAAGAAGAAAATAATTACAATGTCATGGCAGTAAAGTGATTTGTACCTCTACTAGTTTTGCCACTTCCTTTTTCCAAGTTATCTAAATCAAGTACGAACAGGCACTAACAAGCTTCTATTGTCCTTACAGTGTAGCTTTCTTGTTCTTTTTAACCAAGATTCTTAGTAAGTAGCTGATCTTAAGGAGGAAATTAGGCAGTTCATTTCCTTCTTTTTATTGTTACCTTGAGCGATGCTTATACACATAGCTCGCTAATTTTATACATGTTAACAAAATAAGCTTCAAGAACACAGAAATGTGTTTTTGCTACTGAGCATGAATTCCTTTCTTCACTATCCACCATCCAGAGAATCAAACATTTCCAAATTAAAGAGGCACGCAGCTTACATTGAGAACACATCCTTTTCTGGTTATTGATTTTACTGTCATTATAAGCATCTTGAGAGAAAATGTAAACAATTCTTCCAAGGTCAAATTATAAGTATAAAACCTATTCCTTTATTTTCAATAGGAGATGTACTTTCTGTTTATTAAATTTTTTTATTGACTATTCTTCTTGAAAACAGTGTTACAGAGAAGTGAAACATGGAATGTATGGAACTCTCGGTGAAGCCATGGAAGGACCTAATTTATGGTATGTCAATTTGAATTTGACCAGTATGCCCCCTGAAAAAACAAAAAACAAAATATTATTTGCGTAAAAGATATTCAGAGTTGCATGTTTTTATGACAGGTGCATCTTTCCTGTATGCTTGATTTGAATATATCTCCGAGTGTGAATTCTTTAATCTTCATTTTATTACATGATTTTTCAGTTTAAAATTCATATATTTGACACACAGAATGGCGCCTTGATACACTTTGTCTTGCCTTTTCATTATTGTCCTTTTGATGTATGGTTGTAACAGTAGTATATTTCTCTTTTTTCATGTGCATTTCTTTCCCTATGCAGGCCACATGATCCTCCAAATTTCAAAAAATTGATGGAGGAGTATATTGAACTATGCACAGGTGCTTTGATGAATGAACTTAGCAACTTTTCATTAATCTCTGTATTAGCCTACAATTTATTTATGGTTTAATATTTTAATAATTAATTCATTCTACACGCTGGTAGATCTTTCTAGAAAGATAATGAGAGGAATTGCTCTAGCATTGGGTGGTTCTATGGATGCATTTGAAGGTTACAGAGCTGGTGATCCATTTTGGGTGTTCAGGATAATTGGCTATCCTGGTGCATCCAGTGCTCATCATCAGGAAATGCCAAAAAATGATGTTGGCTGGTAAGTCTGGGTGCTGGCTTTTGAGTTTCTTCTGCTATGATTTTTTTGCCTACTTCTATTTAATGCTATTTTCCTGTGTTTGTTCTCTCTCCGTCGGTCAAATTATTGCAGTGGAGCTCACACCGACTACGGTAATATTTTCCATCTATCACGCGTTCTAGTCCTCGATGATTGGCTAAGCTTAAGAAAAAGTAGAAGTTACTATTTTTTTCTTACTTCTTAGTAGAAAACTTGTTCTAAAAGTAACTCTTACCATATTGTCAAAATAAGTAACTTGTTTCCAACTTGCACCGTTAAAAAGAAATTATTTATTTTATAACTTACTTAACTGCTCACAAGTGAACTTTTTAAGCTTAGCAAGCATGCAGTAAAGGTTTTGTGTTCTTGCATTACAGGTCTGCTAACATTGGTCAATCAGGATGATGATATAACCGCACTTCAGGTATGTCTATGCTCTATTCCTTTATTCCAGCAGTTATTTCCCTCTTATTCTTGCCTTTCTTTTCAGTGTTTAGAGGACACAGTCTTGAAAAACTTTCTTCCCAAATATAAACCACAGCCCATCTATTGGATTTTTCCTGATCTCTGTATATATCATGGAAGAATGTCACATTAACCAATTCTTTTGAGTTATTGAAGGTGAGAAACAGCAATGGCGAATGGATATCAGCAGTACCAATTCCCGGCACATTTGTTTGCAATATTGGTGACATGCTTAAGGTATCACCTTAGCAACTAAATTTCAACATCATACTATACGAGAAGATACCTTCCTGAGTATTGCGATTGTGCAGATTCTAACTAATGGTCTTTACGATTCAACTTTGCACCGGGTCATCATCAAGTCTCCAAAATATCGTGTTTGTGTGGCATACTTTTATGAGGTCAATTTCTCTCCTCTGTTATCATTGTCAGTGTATCTCACACATAGTTGTGTGTGTGTGTGTGTGTGTGGTACTGTGGTTTACACTTGCAGTGAAGTATTTTCGTTAAATTCTCCGTTCCCTGTGATTTTACTACGTGAACAGCCGAATTTTGATGCTGCAATAGAGCCCCTGGACATATGTGTTAAGAGGACGGGTGGCACCAAAAAGTTTGAAGGAGCTGTGTACGGAAAGCATTTGGTTAGCAAAGTGCAAACCAATTTCGTCGAGTAGGTTCTTTGATGCAATTATTTTCTTTTTCCCGTTCCCCCCACGTACTTGGATTGTAAGATAATGACATTTTCTACATCCCATCTATGCAATCTAGTTGGGAAAATTTGATTTGTACGCTTATGTGTGTTTTATCTAGGCGGGTTACTTATAAAAAGGAGGAAAAAAAGAAGCAATGAATGAATAAATCAAGATTTATTGCTTTTTATTTGGTTGTTATATATCTTCTTTCTTTTGATTGCTAAAAACTTCAAAGTAGAGTATCAAGAAAATCGTACTTCTTTCAAGCAACATTTGCACAAACATTCCCGAGATGAATTTGTTCAGTTCTAATTCTAACTTTTACAGCATAGTCCCTACATGTTTAATGTATGTTGTTCAATTACTGCTTAATTCTTGAAAAGATTTACAGCTCGATAGTATCCTTCAGTTTTTGGAGATGGCTGCACAAGCCCATATCCAGGAAACTCTTGTGCAATGTTTCATACAATAATAGACAGAACAATAAGAAGGAGTTGTTCTCTTCGTGTTTTAGTATTAAATTATAAATTTTGAATTTATTTTGTGTTTTGTGATATGAGTTTCTATTTTGATTTGCTGAAAATGTGTTCTTTT
>CAIGRF010222494.1:0-17855 GCA_903798235.1 Fraxinus ornus | reverse complement strand
ATTCTCTAACCTTACCCATACCGTTTTTGATCGGTTTGGTTTGGTGCAAAACCATTTCGTTGCCGGGTCCACCTGGCACCAAATCGACGGTTTCTAAAATGCGGTTGCAATTCGATTTTTCGATTTGACGGTTTTTCCTTACAGCCCTAGTTGGTGCTCCCTTTGCTAAAAGAAAAAGAAAATAACAGGTGAAGCTACAATCACCGAAAAGAAAAACCTTTTGGAAGTTACGGCCTCTTTAAGGTTGGTGTAAGAGAAAAACACCATTCAAGTACATCATTAATGGCGCATTTGATTGTCAATATTTTTTTTGTGAAAAATGTATTTTTTCTATCTAATTTCCTATTTTTATGTTGTTTAATAACAATTCTTTCATGGAAAATATTTTTCCACTTTTGATGACGATATTTTCCTTGAAAATAAAGAAAATATTTTCTTTAGTGGGAGGTGATTTTTAAATTTAGGTAATTCTCTCTCTCTCTCTCTCTCTCTCATTTACTCGCAATTAAACACACCCTAAACAAATTGCTCCGACCATTGTTTGCCTCAATATGTTGAGAGACATAGAATGTGTCGTACCGGGCTCTAAGGGGTCGGCCTTCTAACATTCTTGGAACTTTTTTATTATTTTTCAGATTTTTAATAAAAGAAAATGTAAAGCCCTCGCACAATACTACATGAGTCCATTTAATTTGTATTAAATATATATAGACAATTCAAGATCTGTTCAAAAGACAGATTAAACCTCTGTTTGAGCCACATTATTTTTCTCATTATCATTCTTCTATCATTTTCAATCACATTTTTCAATAAAGTAATATTTTCCATCACATCAATGACTTTTCTTTCATTTTAACCACTTATTCTCAATCATGTCAACAGTAAAAATACATTTTTACTCCAAAAATGTGCACCAAACAAGCTCTAAGAACATGTTTGAGGTAGAGTTATATGAAAAGTAAATATTTAGTGAATGTGTAGTGAAATTGTATAGAAAAATTACACATTCACATGTAAAATTATTAAGAGAATGTATAATTAAAAAAATAAATTTGAAAGCTAGTACTAAGCTCCGGTTTCGTCCTCAATTTTTTTTAAAATACATTTTTTCTCTTTCTTTTCAATCACACATTTTTTGATAAAATAATATTACACGTAACTCAAGAACTTTTCATTTATTTTTAACCACACATTCTCCATCAAACAACTATTTTAAAATGCATTATACAACATAAATGGGGCCCAAACATGCCCTGTATCAATCCGGTCTAAAGCATTCGTACATTTTCGAGTTTGATTGCCTCCGCTGATTATTGACAATTAACCTAATAAATTCCACACTTTCCTCAAATAACCATCATTTTAGGAGTAATTATTACCCCCAGCACCAAATCACCTGTGTAATTCCAAGATTACCTTTCATCATGTTGGTCGCCCGATTTTTACCTGTTTTTCAGTAATCAATTGGCCTAGATTTTCTCAACCAACATTCCATCCATCAATGTCGGAAAACTAACTCCTTTCTCACCTGAATATTCTATTTGAACTTGATCTCATGATCGTTGATGGAAAACAAGCTGATTCCAGATGGAAATAGAGATAGAAATAAAAGCTGCCAGTAAGTCAACAATTGAATCTTAAATTCAAAGAAATCTTTTCTATTAAATTCAAGTTCAATCAACCACCCCATTTCTTCAAAGCCACTCTCCCACAATTAAGCTTACATTTTTTTTTCTCCTAAGAAGTTGTGTTGACGGAGGGAGGGAAAAAATGAAGCAGCTGACGGCGTTGCAGCAGCAGGCTCGCCGGAGCAACAGTTTTCGAAGTGCATCTTTGCCGTTGGACACCTCTGTGGATGGTGCAATAAAGTCGCCGGCGACAATTTTTTGGCTAGCTCTTCACGGTCTTTGCTGTCTCATTAGTCTAGTCCTCGGGTTCCGATTCTCCCGTCTGGTATTCTTTCTTTTTTTCTCCACTTCCTCCCCTTCCGCCACTATTAATCTCTACACGGCCCTCCAAACAAGATTGCCATCATCCATCACTACTTCGCCTCCAGCGGTGAATGGTACAGCGGTTGCGGTTGACGGTAGGAGTCGAGTGGTGGTGGGAAGACACGGGATACTGATACGGCCGTGGCCCCACCCAGATCCTGCGGAGGTGATGAAGGCACACCAGATAATCGAGAGGGTTCAGCGAGAGCAAAGGGTTCAATACGGGTTTAAGAGCCCTAGGACTGTAATTGCAATAACGCCGACTTATGTAAGGACCTTCCAGACACTTCATCTCACCGGTGTAATGCACTCCTTGATGAATGTGCCATATGATGTTTTCTGGATCGTGGTGGAAGCTGGTGGAACCACTAACGAAACCGCTGCGCTAATTTCCAAATCTGGCCTCAAGACTGTCCACATTGGATTTAATGCGAGAATGCCAATTTTGTGGGAGGACAGGCATAAAATGGAGTCTAAAATGCGATTTCACGCTCTACGGTATGTTAGAGATTGATACCCATTTTCTATTTTTCACGTTTAATTTGCATTAATTCAGTTCAAATTTTGCATCCATTTAGTTAGACAGTACCGTAGTTATTAGTAGAATTGAGTTTTCATTTAGTAAAGTGTTTTTACAATGTGACAGAGTTGTTAGAGAGAAGAAATTAGATGGGATAGTGGTGTTTGCAGATGAAAGTAATATGCATAGTATGGAGTTATTTGATGAGATCCAGAATGTAGAATGGATTGGAGCGGTTTCAGTTGGGATTCTTCCACACTCAGGTGGTTCTGAAGGAGTAGAATTGTCAGCTGTGTCAAGAGAGGATAATGACAAAAATGAGAATTCAGAAATGCCAGTTCAGGGTCCAGCTTGTAATTCTTCAAACCAACTGGTGGGATGGCATACCTTTAATATGCTGCCATTCATGGAGAGGAGTGCAAGGTACGTCGGTGACAGGGCCGTTGTACTACCAAGGAAGCTGGAGTGGGCTGGGTTCATTTTGAATTCGAGGTTAGTGTGGAAGGATGTTGAAGATAAGCCTGCCTGGGTTAAGGATTTGGATGTGGTTGGTATGGAAGGAGAGGATATTGAGAGTCCAATGTCTTTTTTGGAGGACCCTTCTGCAGTGGAGCCTCTCGGAAGTTGTGGACGAAAAATTATGCTATGGTGGCTCCGAGTTGAAGCACGTGCAGACAGCAAATTCCCTGCCAGGTTAGTCTCCTATGTTTTTTCTCACAATGTTCAGTGTTATGATTCTTGTTGCTTATGCTAATCTATTTGTTTTTCATCTATCAAGGGTTCATCTTGATGTTCACATGACCATTGTTGATAATATGTCGAAGTTGATAATAGATTCAACCATGAGTACAGATTAATTTGTATGATGCTAAGTTAGATAGTGGATGTTTATACATAGCATTTTAATAAATAAAATTCTCTCTCTAGGAGCTTAAGCTTTAGATAAGGTGGATCAGTATCATGGCTTGCAATGTCCCTAAGTTCAAGTTTCATGAAAATTGTCCACCTGTTAGGTTCTTGATTAAGAAATGAACCTGTCCTTCACTTTTAGAGGCACATTGTAAGGCTAAAAATTTGACATATAAATTTGCCCCTTATAACTTAAGCTTTTAGATGAGACAGGTCAACACGGACAAAGAATGCAATCACTATTGAGAGGACGTGAGTGTATATATTTTTTAAAACTTAATTACATTTCATTTGAAGACAGAAATCCAGACTGGTCCAAAATTGTATTATTTTTTCATCAAATATTTAGGAAGTGTGAGGAACAATCTAAGCCCATGTTTGGTGGCCATTTTTTGGATAAACATTGTTTTGAATAGTAAATTTTTGGAGAATATGTGGTTAAAAAGTATGGAAAAATCTTGGGTTTATGTTTAAAATATTTTATTTTGTGAATGTGTGGTTGAAAATGAGTGTGAAGAAAAAAGAGTTTAGAAGAGACAAACAGTGGCTTAATATCTTTGGAGAAGTTTTTTCATATTTTTTTCCTGTGTTTGGCGTCTTTGAAGCGGCTCCCTCTTAATAGATAGTATACTAAATCCGTGTTTCAACTAATATTTGTAATAGTTATGTCTTCGTTGACTCTACAAATAGGTCTCAAAAGTAAATTACTGTGAACTTGCATTACATTTCCCTGCAATATGGTGAAAGAATTTCCTTGGAGTTCATTACCTAATGCAATTTTTAAGAGGTTTATAGTGAACCCAACAAATTATCTGTCATGGCAGAAAAGATAAAGCATCATTTCTATACTGGCAAAATCGATTTCACCTTAGAATTCAAATTTCTAATATTAGAATATAACAGAAATGAGTCATCAATTCATCATTGTCTTAATACTGGAATAGAATAAGAATTGCTCCTAGAATTACTTTGCATGCATCATCTGAAAGGGAGAAGCTCATATTTTTATATGTAGCCCTCATTTCACGCAAACCATTCCTCAGAGCAGAAATCTTTTAGCAAAGATAGGGACTGTTTGTCTCCCTTTCTTGTAGCTCGTTCCAATTAGGTGTTCCGCATGGTTCTCATTTTGGTAAACTTGATTTTACATGCTTTATGATTAGTCTGCATTTTCATACGTAGTTAGTATATCCAATTCGTTAAATGCAGGTCTACCAATCACTGATAGTCTCTCCAACTGATTGACCTTTTTAACACCATTCCAAGCCCAAAAAATGACAGTGTATGCTTCAACTCCCTCATTCTCGTGAAAATATGAACACTGCTAGTCTCTCCAACTGATTGACCTTTAAAGCACCTTTGCAAGGCCTATAAAATGACCCTAGTGTATACTCCAACTCCCTTCTGCTCATGAAAGTATGAACATGCATCAAGTACAATCTAAAACCTTCTCTCAACCAAATTTCCCTCATTCCTTGATCTATAAGGACACTGCTAAAGTAACTTATTTCCTGTCCAGGCATGAGATGCAATCTGCCCTGTTTCTTCTTCTCCAAGCTAACTAGCCCTTTTGTCTGTTCCTGTCTGGTCACAGTATCGTACCCCCTTCCTCTAGGACCAATCATCATCATTAGTTATAACTCATTTCAATTGTTTGGAATTTCCATTATTTCATTTTCTCTGCCTAATGAAACCCAAAACTAGATGCTTAAAGGCATAAACCTGAAAGTTTTCTGCTCAAGCAAACAGAGAGAAACTTATCAAAGAATAACCAAGGTGTTGGCCGATTTCAGCGAGGTGGACATTGTCCATGATTTTTTTGGCCTCAGCTTTACTTCTCTTTTGGCTTGCTAAGTAGATGTTGAAAGTATCATCTGTTTTCTATAGAAAATATTATTTTCTGTTAAAGCATGCCATCTGTTGTTTTTCAAACCAAAATTACTCCAGATGTGAAAAGAATTAGCCTTTTTTGTATTCCAGAACTTGATGACGTATTTTTCTCTTCTTCCCATTGTTGCTTGAGTTCCTCCAGAGTAAGCATCTTTATATGTTTCACATGTATCTTTTCAATTCTCACTAAAGCTCGTGAGATCTAATTTTAGTTTAAAAGGAGAGAAACAATCTTGGAAAAAGAATTCATTGTAGTTCACTTGCACACAGCAAAACACAATACCACTATGATAGTGAACTTCCCTTCCAGATTATTTGCAAAATTGATGTCCGTCTTCATATCTCCATATCTCTATATATAAGATTTCCTGCTGATAAAAAATTTAGGAATCTGTCATGCTTTTGCAACTCGATGACCATAATGAAGGGTCGTGTGTTGGTGATGGCAGTGTGTAGGTGGAGGGGTAGTGTGAACTCCTGGTGATGAGTTTTGGTAGTGGTGAAAAAAAGTAAACTAGATGAACAAGAAATTTCCAGCTCATATTGTGCATTTGTTTTGTGAGATACAAAAAAGTTAGTATTTAACTGTAAAGTGACAATGTTCAAGGTTTAGATAACGGTTGGGGCTGAGTAACATATTTCCTAACCACTGGCATTGTTGAGCAGGTTTATGAAACTACATGGAATTTCCTCTGATATTTTTGACTCAAATTCTACATAATTCCGTATCAGTTTCTAGAATATCTTTGACTTTACGTAATGACCTTCATACTGTGTACATGACCCTCAAAGAACAGTTGAACTTTGACCTCCTTTGCCTTCAATATAGTCCTTTGCCGGTAGCAAGTGTGTTTGCCTGGAGTTATTAGTTATATTTTGTGCTCTGTTGATTTGATGGCTCTGCTATTTGTATACTAGAATCTACGTGCACACACCCAAAAATATTGAAGAGCTCATTTTCTAGTTAGGGCCATGAAATTTGAACCGCCTCCTATCTTTAACCTGTTCATCAGGCTTTTTATCAACATATGGTGCAACATTTATTTATTGGCATATGCATATGTAGATTTATTGCATTTACTATAGAAACTGGTCATTCTACCCATATTCTCTTACAACGTTTCCATACTATCCAATTCATTCAGGTGGATAATTGACCCCCCACTGGATGTAACTGTCCCAGCAAAACACACTCCATGGCCAGACGCTCCTCTTGAACTCCCAACTTCTGTTGTAAAAGTGACCAGCATCCCGGAGAACACGGAGAAACGTGTGGTCAAAAGATCAACAAGAAAACGCAGTTCGCGGAGCAAAAGGAAGCGTGTACCCAAAGTATTAGATGAACATGTTTCCACAAGGCATTCCGAGGATATCTAGAACCTTGTCGTGACTACGAGCAAGCCTTCAATCTGAGTACTTAGATGCCAAGATGACTATTCTAGTCGAGTAAATAGTCATATGTTCCATATACCTAGCTGGTCAAATACATATACATCTTAATTTTGTTACATCTAATTTTCAGATTGTCTTTTCATTATGCTGGTGTCGTGGTAGAGTTTTACTATGACCGAGCCCTGTTACAGTTGCTGGTTGGCTGAAACATGTATTCACTATATCATACGCAATTTTTCAAAAATAGAAATCGAAGTTTTTTTCTGTTGTTGGGTCTCATAGAGTGCTAGTTATTATACAAAACAGATGTACGGAAAATTAAATTGACACGATTCTTTATAACACTTTACAATCCAAGATATCAAGATATCTTTGATCGAAAGTTCAGAGATATTGTACCCTTAAATATCAACACAGAAAAACCCAAACTCTCCCAAGATCCCTCACAATCACATGAAACGTGCTGCATCTTTTATGGACCAGAATAATTCAACGTTGTCATCAAACAAATACACTCTTTCACCGGATATGATCAAGAAAAATCACTCTCTAAACAGATTAAAAAGTTACTCAAATCAAAAGAGAAGATAAAAGAGAAGACAGAACGATATAGAAAACCCTCGAGAAGATAAAGGCCAAAAAATGACAATGTAATTAGGGTTTCAATCAAAACAAAAGAATATATCGAGATTGAGGTAGCAGTTGATCCAACGGTCCAGAGTAACTTGTACTTTTAGTTATAAAGTAAAACATCTGAATTCACATTTACCAAACTCATTTCTATCTGGACTCAGTATTGGGCTTGGGTTTCATCAATTAATGTTATCAAGCAATAGTATAGGAACATAAACCAAACCCTTTTCATCATAGCCTAATGTATTGGGTTGGATCTGGCATCACAAACCTAACAGATTTCCACCTTGATGCCAGTGGTTATACATGCATCTTATTGCTTCATCCACAAACTACTAGATTGCTACAACTTCCTTGAATCTCCCACACACCATCGAGTTTAGTGCATAACATGTATCAATGTTCAACATTTGCAAACAAGACCTAAACTTATTTAAAGGTAGTACCTTAGTACTCATATCAGCCGAATTAAATTGAGTAGAAATTTTCTCAAGAAGTAAAACTTCTTTAGAAATTACATCTCTAATAAAAGGAAATTTAACATCAATAAGTTTGGTTCTTCATGATAAACTGGATTTTTACACAAATGAATAACACTTTGACTATATGAATATATAACAACAAGATTACAAAGTTCACTAATTTCAAATGATAAACCCTTAAGCCATAAAGCCCCTTTAATTGCCTCAATTACAACAACATATTCAACCTCAGTTGTGGATATGGCTACAACAGGTTGAAGTTGGGATTTCCAACCGATACAAGTCCCATGAAGATCCATTCAAATATCTCAACAGTCTTTTTAAAACAACCCAATGTAAGTGTACTAATGGAATGAGCCATATCAGATCTTGTGCAGACCTTAGTATACATAACTGATCCTACCGCATTAGCATAGAGAACCCTTTTCATTTGTTTAATATTAGATTCATCTACGGGACATTGTTCTTTACTTAGTTTAAAATGGTTGGCTAAAGGTAGAGTAACGGGTTTAGAGTTATGCATAACAAATTTAGTCAACATTTTCTCTACATGAGCAATTTGCTTCAAACGTAATAACCTATTATGTCTTTTTCTATTTATTTCCACTCCTAAATTTTTCTTAGCATAACCCAGATCTTTCATTTCAAACTCAACACTTAAAAGATATTGTTATCTCACTAATAACATACATGTGGGTTTGCATGACTGAGAATTGGATGATTATGAGTTGTTTTTGAGATCTTTGTACGAAGTACACATTAGGGCAGGAGATGATGATTGTAGCGGGTGAAAATTGACACGAGATCATATTTTTCAGTTCACACTTATTTTAGATCTTTATTAGAACTTGTGGAGAGTTCATTCCCTTAGAAGATGGTTTGGAAATGTAAAATGACTCCACGGGTGGCATTTCTACTATGGACGGTGATCAGATGATAGGTTTTAACAGTAGATAATCTTTGTACAAGGGGTTTTTATGTTACAGAGTAATGTTATATGCGTAAAAGGGATGGAAAGATGATTGATCACTTGTTCCTTCATTGTGATGCTGCTGGTTTACTGTGGAATGATATCCTGGCGTCACAACACATAGATTGGGTGTTGCCGAGACGTATGAAAGACATGTTAAAGGCATGGAGGAGAAATTTTCGTAATAAGGATAACAAACTTGTGTTGCATCGTATGGTGTGTGTGAAGAGAAAGAAACAACCGTTGTTTTGAAGATTTAAAACGGACAACATGGCAGATTAGGGAATTGTTTTATTTGACATTGTATACTTGATTTCTTGCTGCGGCTACTAGGCATATAGACGGGCTGCCCAATTTCATGTTGTTGCTTTTTCATGTAAAGTTATAATACACTTCCTGTGTATTATTAGATAAGGATAGTAAAATTGTCTGAGGCCTTATTCCGGGATGCATTGTTTGGTGTATGTGGAGAGAAAGAAACGGACGCTGGTTTGAAGACCAAACACGGACAACAGAGCAGATTAGAGAATTATTTTATTTCACATTGTGTACTTGGTTTAATGTTGCGACTATTAGGCATATAGACGGATTGTCTAATTTCATGTTGTTACTTTCTAAATTAAATTGATAATACACTTCCTGTGTATTATGCATTGATTAATAAAATATTTGATTACCTTTAAAAAAAATAGCATACATGTCCAATCAACAACATATCATCCACATATAAGAGTAGAAAAGCAATAATAGCATTTTCATCACCTCTTTTAAAATATAGAAATTGATTAAATTCACTTTTTATAAAACCAACAATAGGTACAAAATTATCAAATCTTTTATACAACTGTCTTGGAAATTGCTTTAAGCCATATAAAGATCTTTTTAGCAAATAAACATACTCAGCTCTAGATTTATCAATAAAATCAGGGGGTTGTCTCATACAAATCACCTCATCTAGGTCATCATGAAAGAATGCAGTTTTTACATTCATCTGTTCAAGTTCAAGATCATAATGAGCAACAAGAGCAATCATAACTCTAATAGTAGTATACTTAACCTCAGGGGAAAAATATTCATTATAACTATGCCTTTTTATATGTAAAACCCTTAACAACAAGTCAACCTTAAATCTTATAGGCTTTTTCAGTATTTCCCTTCCTAACACTAAATTTTCACTTGCAATCAATAAGTGTCTCACTTGCAGGTTTAGGGACTAAACTCCAGGTCCTGTTTTTTTTAGTAATGAGTCCATCTTATCCTTCATAGCAACCTGCCAATTCTAAGACTATTGGCTGCACATAGTCTCTTCATAAGATTTGAGTTCTTTAAAGACTAGGCCTTGATAAGAAAGAACAGTAAGTGAAAGGTAGTTCATATACCTAGGAAGCTCTCTTATTTCTCTCCTAACCCTATCTTTGATTAATTGATAATCACTCACATCTTGAGACTGGCCATCTACAACTTCTTGAACACTGCCCTCTTCAACATCTCGAGGATCAGAAGCAGTTTTAGCTTATTCATCCACCTGTTCATGTATAACAGGATCATATGGCAATCCAAGCTCCGCCTACAGCTTGGTTCTACCTCTTTCTTGAACTTCTGGAAGTTCATTAGGTTCATTATCTCTTAAATAGGGCATATTAGACTTATCAATGGTAACATCCCTACTTGTGATAATCTTAAAACCTTTAGACTCTCTATTACATACATAGCATGTACCCTTTAACCCCATCAGGATATCCTAAAAAACACATTTTGAGCTCTAGGCTCTAATTTTCCTATACTCTGATAGGAATAGGCAGCACATCCAAACAATCTCAAATGGGAATAATCTGGAATATTTCCAGTCCACTGCTCTTCGGGTGTTTTATCACCCAAAGCACTTGAAAGAGTTCTATTAACAATATATGAAGCTGTCATCAAAGCTTCACCCCATAAGACCTTAGGAACACCTGAACTAACAAGCATGCATCTAACAGGGTTCTATTCATCCTCTCAACAACTCCATTTCGCTAAGGGGTATAGGGAATTTTCCTGTCTCTTAATCCTTGTTTCATTGCAAAACTGATCAAACTTATTATTGCAAAACTCNCATTGTCAGTTCTTAAAATTTTTATCTTCTTATTAGTCTGATTTTCAATTAATAAATTCCATTCTTTGAAAGTTGAAAACGTATCAGATTTAGATTTTAATAAGAAAATCCAAGTTTTTCGAGAAAAATCATCAGTAATAAGAAGATAATATCTGAAACCAGATACTGTTGGGACAGGGGCAGGGCCCCATAAATCAGAATGTATGTATTTAAAGATAGATATAGTCCTATGCTTCCCAGTGTTAAAGTGCAATTTATGCAGCTTACCTAAAGTGCAATTTTCACAAAGAGAACTTTAGATATGGAGTCTTTTTCAAAAGCACACTTCTCACGAAGGATATGCATGTCGTTTTCACCTACATGAGCCAATCTTTTGTGCCATTTTAGAGTGGCATCAAGTTCATCACTAGAAGACTCGGCAATGTGATCAACCATTGTACTGGTCTTGATCACATAAATCCCATTTCTTTTAACATCTTTAAACATGACAAGAGATATTTTTACCACCTTTAATAGGCCAAATCCAATTTTACCATGTATACCTATGTCATCTAGATTTCCCATTGAAATCATGTTTCTGTTTAATTCAAGAACATATCTAACCCTTTCAAGGGTATGGATATATCCATTATTAGATTTCAATGTTACATTCCCAATCCCTTCAACTCTGCAGGCTATGTAATTCTCCATAACTACTTTTCCTCCACTAATTTTCTTAAAGCTTTTTCTTAGAAGTCATATGGAAGGTGCATATTCTTGGATCTGTTTTCCTTCATCTGCAAATTGGTAGAGTTAGGATCAGGTGTCTGTTCAGTCACAACATATACACCTGCAATAGTAGATTCTATTGCATTTCTTTCATCAACACCTTTTCCTTTCTGTTCATTTTTCTTTTTATAACAATTTTTGATAAAATGTTCAGTCTTCCCACACCAATAGCATTTTTTGTTTCTTGTCTTTGATTTAGACATGCCCCTACTCTTAAATTTCTTTCTATTATTGTTTCCCTAATTATTTTGATTTTCCTTATTACTATTAAACCTACTTTGGGTCATTCTCCAAACAAACATGTTTTCAGGCCTACCATTACCTCTTTAAGTTTTGTATTCAAGTTCCTTACTCCTTGAGGAGTTTATAACTATGTCAAGTGTAAAGGTATATCTACCATATTTTATGGTAGCTTTGACTTCCTTATAAATTTCGGGAATAGCATTAAGTAGCACAATAGTCTTATATTCCTCATAGTCATTGTCACCAGTATTGGTGATATCTTGAACAAGCATATTAAAGATGTCAAGATTATCATCCAAATCCTTAGAGGAGTCTATCCTAAAGTCAAAAAAAAAAAAAAATCTCTCCAACAAAAACAACTTGTTCGGTAAAGACTTAACTAGATAGAGCTTCTTTAATTCATCTCATAGGGCCTTAGCAGAATCTTTCTTACCTACTTTTCTCAAGACTTGATCAGATATATGCAAAATAATTGAGGTATAAGCAAGTTCATCTATTTCATTCTTCTGATCATCTGTTACAGTTTCAAGAAATTCTTGTGTTTTTTACTTTGCAGACTTTGTTGTTGAATTAAAACACCTTTCATTTTTTGTTACCAAATGGGAAAGTCCCCTTTTTCATAAAAAAAACACCAAGTTCAAAAGTAGCATTTGTTATATTTTATTATTAAGAAATAACACACGGTATTTCAAAAAATTAAAACTAGACAATTGATCAACTTTTGAAAAAATAACGAGATTTTGACCTTCACAAATAATGAGGTTCTAGATTACAGAAAATAAACAGCAATAAAGAAAATATATCACAGTTATTTCAATTACAAGAATGTTCCAAAGATAACACAATAAATGATGTTACACAACAAACACCACAAAACCAAAAAAATTAGACAAGAATCGGGCTCAAACAATATTTCAAGAACAAATAAGAATATTTATAGTAGTCACCCAAAATAATCAAATTCACCAGGATTTCATGAGAATCAGGTCCCAGGTCAAGGCTCAATTTGAACATCAGAGAAAATACAAGAACTAAGTATCAGGTTAAAGTAAAGTATTCTACTATTACTAGAAATTAGAGAACAATATCAAATAGGGACACAAACAAGGATGTGTAGATATATGAGTGGGTGTAGGGATTAAAAATGACAAACAGAGGGGTGGTTAAAAAATTAACCACCAAAGGACCAGATATAAGTGTAATAGAAAGAATCAGTCACCACATCAGGGATATGGTGTTCTATCAGATTACCAACACGGGTTCAAACTTCAATCGAAGTCACAAGAACAGCCTTAAGATGCTTTGATACCACTATTATACAGAATAGAACAGAACAGAAAAATAGATAGACACGTTTCTTTACAACACTTTACAATCCAAACCACTGGATACCAAGATATCTTCGATCGAAGGCTCAGAGATATTGTACCATTTTGTATCAACACAAGAAAAACCCAAATTCGCCTAAGAACTCCTTCAATTACAGGAAACGTGCAGCTTTTTCTATGGACCAGAAGAACTCAATGTTACCATCAAATACATACACTCTTTCACCGGATTTCACTAAGGAAAACCATTCTCTAAACAGATTAAATAGCTACTCAAATCAAAAGAGAATATGAAAGAGAAGACAAACACTCTAGAAAACCTTTAAGAAGATGAAGACGAAAAAATGACAGAAAGTAATTAGGGTTTCAATCAAAACAAAAGAATATATCGAGATTGAGATAGCAGTTGATTCAACGGTCCAGAGTAACTTGCACTTTTAGTTACAAGGCAAAAGAACCAAAGTTGCATTTACCAAAGGGAAAATTAGGCCACTACCCTCAAAAATTTACTAATTTGATTAATACCCTATTAACTAATTAAATGATTTAACCACGTATTTAATACTTTCAAAAATTATCAAACCTTCAGGCTTCAACCCCCTCCCCACACCCATCACACATTAAACCCTCCACTTTTTGTTACTCTCAAATGATGCTCAATCTGTCTTATTCATGAATTTTTCGAATCAATCGACTTTTTGTAGGGAGTACTAGCACTGCTGCTCTTTCAGAAAACAGAGTGGAACATAAATAAAAAGATTCCAATTCTTTGCCGGATGGTGCTGCTAATAACTTGGTTAACAGTGCAAAAGGAAGCATCCTTGAAAGCGTTTCTGGAGAAGAAAGAACGAAAACAAAGCCGTATCTATTCCTGGTGTCTATCTGCGTTCGCCTGGGTTGCCGTTGGAATTTTTCTTTCACTCATCCGGCTCTTGTCACGTGCCGGATTTCGCATGTTACAAGGCAAAAGAACCAAAGTCGCATTTACCAAACTCGTTTCTATCTGGACTGAATATTGCGCTTGGGTTTCACTAGGCTTCATTAGTTAATGTTATCGGGCAATAGTATTTGAACATGGGACAAGCCCTTTTCACCATAGCCTAATGTATTGTGTTGGATCTGGCCCTTACACTAGAAAATTGTATCAAGTCACTTTAGCAACAATAAAAGTAGCACCATAGATATTGGAGCTGCTAAAGTCCTTGATAGGGTCTGACTTCGATCAATCAATTTGCTTCTAATTAAGTTGATGAATTAGATTGTGTGGAGTCTAATATATTGTATAATTTCACGGATTTTATTAGGAAAACTACGGTGGTAAATGGACATGGTGCTCTCATGAATCACTATAAATCTGTATCTTGTGTATTTCACTAAAAAAACTGCACATGGAAGGAGCACCGGAGAAAAATATAATTCTTTCATTGAATATTTAGAGAAGTCATGTGAGGAAGCAGGCGTCAACTTGAATTATTATAGTGTACATCTCGAATTTTCTAACCATTGATTGAATCTTTGAGCTTCTATAGAGTGAAGTGTGGCTAAGATTGAGGTATCGTTTCTTCTACAGAATCAGTTCCTTTATAAGAAAGTGTTGCTCGTAACTTGAGCACTAAGAGAATAAAAGTGTTTGTGAATCTTGTTTGCCTAGAATGAATTTTCAAATTTTATTTCTTCAAATTAAAAATAAATTTGATTTAACCCATTTATGGATTCAATTGTATGCACAATGTTTTGCAAGATTATATGTTACAAAACACTTAATTGAGTGTAACATTTTTGAAAGAATAATGTTATCTAATATCAGCTGTGTTACAGCACCAATTTAGGTGACTACATTTTAAAGGTTCAATTAGATGAGTTGTCTAACTTTACATTTAAATGAATCTATCATTTACTGTTATATAATTGTCATCTAAATTGATGTGTCCAGTTCTAAGAGTGCTGACCATATGTATAAAGCTGGGGTTCTGAATTGAATGAATTTTGATTGACAGTAAGAAGTGGTCATGAATATTTGGGGGTGCAACACTAAATCTAAGCATCTTACCATTAATTTAAAAGTAGTGCAATTTAGTCCCACTGAGATTATAGCTCTAGTGCACGTGGAGCAAATGTGACATTAAATGATAAGTATAATTAAATGAGTTATTTAATTTCACATTTCATTTAGTCTATCACCTGACATCACATATACTGAAGTTATAATTCCAATGGGACTAAATAATATTATTCTTAATTTAATTGAATGTAGAATAGAACAGTCCCATTTTCAAGGCTGAATTTGGGTTGGGGAAAACTGGTGGTGGAGCCACCTGATTGTGGGGTAGACTGAAGAAAAAGAATAATGTTACTTTGCCCTAAAGACATTGACAGATGTCTTGACAAAATAGTGTTAGCAAGATATGATTTGATAGAAAAGTTGATTGTATTTTAAACAGTTCAATAATAGAATATCATGTGGCATTATGTCAAGGATTATGTCAACCTCTCCGACGTTGTAGCACGATTCGAGTTCATCCATTCGTCACATACATTTGAATATCAATATTGACTGACAGAAAAAAAGAGTTTGATACAATAACTATGCACTTCAAGGGATATTTATTAAACTATCATTTTTTTATGCAAATTTTGAATAATTTTTTTAAGTATGATGATAAGTGCAGTTTCTACACCTATTTGAGATTCTAAATAATGATATTTTACTTTTTTTGGATAAAACACTATCTAAATTGTGTTATATTTCATTTTGTGGGTAAAACTAAATGTTCGATATTGGAGAAAAGAATGCAAAAATAGCGAAAAATAGCTCAATTGTATCAAATACAAAGTTCGGGGACTGAAATTTAAATACTCAAAAGTTACGTCGAACCTAATGATGAATATTTGAGAGTGTTATGCATCAACTGGATGAGGAAAGAAGCCAAAAGGATGAAATATAGTCCAAATATTATCACATATCAACTTTCAGCCGAAAAAGTTATGCTTCGAATTTTCAGTCTCAATTTGAAACCCATTTTGGCATAGGAAATGTTCAAATTGGAAATATTGTAATTCTAGAAGATTTGTATATCTTTGAGTTATCTTTCAAATGCACTTTAAATCATTTCAATCTAATATCGGGAGAGAAAGTTATGACAAAAATACTGAAAACTGTTTTGCTGCCTAAAATTAGGCGAGGGCGCGCGCGGTCCCCTACACCAAGGCAGCCTCGCTTGAGGTTGCCCAAACCCCCCAAGGCGTGCGCCCTAAATTGCATTAGGTGCGCTCCTCAAGGCTAAAAGTAAAAAATTCGATTTTCCTTATTTTTGTTTTGGTAACAATTCAATCAATATTTTTGACATCCTTTAAATACCAAACTTGACCAGAACGTGGGAGACCTTCTTTTGACCTAAATTTCATCATATTCTACATATTTTGGAGACGAAGAACAAGTCTATACATTAATTCAAGACGAATCATACAAAGATTTTGAAGAATCATAGCACGGTTTCAAAATTTGAGCCGAGAACGTGAATTTCTCCTACTTTTCCATCTTTCTTATTTTCAGGTGATGTTTTTCCAATTATTCTTGTGTAATTTAATTATAAGAATGTTAGGCTAAGTTTCTCATTGTATTGGATGAATGATGAACCATATTGTTTATTTATTTTAATTCGAGACAATTAGTTTATCATTNGTGTAAGAATACTCACAATAAATCTAGAACGCGACAAAATCAATACATGAACAATAGATATTAGGAATCATATATATGTCATGTGCAATCATGTGATTCAATACATGTTTTTCATATGAATTCGGGCTAAGAATATGATCGGATCGTGTTAAACATAAATTTAATATATTTTGAAAAAGAATATTGAATAACAGTGGATTATCGATTGTCATGAAATTACTAGATTAAAAATTAAAAATTGAATTAAATAGCGATATGGGGATTCACAATTTCATTACAAACATTCACATATTAAATAAAGACTTTGTGTTTTCTCATTTTAGGACTAGTATAGAGAATATATGAATCATATCTTGTGTCGTGATTTAATTACAATTCGAATTTAATAGTAGTTATTGAACTAAAAATTAGACGTTATTCATTGTGGGAACGATACTCTTAATTCACAAATATTATTACTTGTACAACGATCCGCTTGCAGGTTTTATCTGAACACATGATTAATTTGGGAGAAAACTTACAATTTTCAAGGATTCATGTTATATTGCATTTTGAGATTTTTCCAGGCAAGCTATGGCGCACACAGGTAACATTATATATTTATATGCACATCATGATAGGAAAGTAGAGATATCTTGAACATTTTTAGGCAAACAATGGCACATGAAGGCAGTATCGTGGTTTGCCGGAATTTTTTGATTGGAGAAAGAAAGGTGCCGTTGCTCCGGTTAAAAATCAAGGAAGTTATGGTAAGGTTTTCTTCTTCTTCTTCTTCTTCTTTTTTACTGCATTTTTCAAGTCTGTTTTTTGATATTCTGCTTCAAAATTCAAAATAGTTACACGTTTGGAATCTTACTTTATTAAGAGCCAATAGGCAAAAAGATTAAGAGAAAAAAGTTAGCCCTAAAATTGATTTACAAGACAATTAATTTATGTTGTTTGTGAATCACGAAGT
>CAIGRF010222437.1:8776-19447 GCA_903798235.1 Fraxinus ornus | reverse complement strand
AAAAAAAAAAAAAAAAAGGAAAATGATATAAACTTGATTTTGGAGCCTAAACTCTGATACCAACTGATGTGAACCCACGTAGCGAAAAACTACGAAACCCACGATTAGATTGAAATCGAACCCAAAAAAGCCAAAGTAATCAAAATTTTGGACTTGATTCGAAAATAACGAATCAAAATAACCAACAATACTCAAAAGATATGTTAGCCCTTTTGATTGAATATTTGAGAATCTCACTCGGTTGATTTGAACGCTACAAGAAAAATCTTAATAAGTTCGTGATTTGTCCAACGAAGAACAATAATTCGAAAGCAAATTTGCCTTTCAATAAATCTCAATAATAATGTTGTGTTTTACAATGAAAAAGAATGAGTCCTATTTATAAGGAAACCATAAAATCTAGCTAAAAAGGGAATTAAGCCAAAAAGAAATACCAAAAGATATTACAAAATAGAGTTTTAACTTAAATATGAGATTATGTGAAATTTGGAAAAATTCGCTACCAGAATGAACTATGCGGCGGCATTGTGTATCAACTGAAGGAAAATTTTATGTGTACCTAATAATTTACCGAATTGACATGGGGGTCGCCACTTGTCGATTTGGTAATCTATTAGGTAAATTATTATGTACGTGTAGCTTGATCCATCAACTAAAACTCCCATTTAGAGTTTTTGGTAAAAGGGCATGCGGTCGCATGCCCTGGACAACTATGCGGATGCATAATTGTCTCAAATAGCTTTCTCGTTAGCTGCTTGAATCATGTTGATCGATCTGATTTATTCTTCCAAGCCCAACATGAAACTTGTTCCCTTACTTGTGAACTTTGACATTTCGTTCACCGTAACTTGAGCAAGCAATCTCATCGCCCCTTTCACCCGCTTTGCTCTCGATCGTGTCATCGGACCTCCTTCGATAATCAACGGATCATTTCCCGGACTTGATTTTGACGTGCTCGCATCAATAACCAGTCCTAATATTTTCAATAATATAGTTCTTGTGTAGGTTAATTCAATTTTACTCGTATGCCTAATAGTAACTAATTTCACGTGGTATAAGTTATTGTATTAAATTTTCTAGTTGATTATTGCAAATCTCAAGCATAAAAATTCGAAGGTTGCCAAAACTTGTACCGGAATTACGAGCTAGTTCATTTTGCGACAATTGGTACAACAAATTTTATATTATTGAAGCAAGTCACTCCATTCAAATCCTTCAGCTCGACAAATGAAATACCAATATAACAATTGATTCCTATATCATGATTTATCGAGTTGCTATCAAAACGATTTCTTTATGCCCATCAAGGGACCTAAAGATACAATACTAGAAACTCTAAATAAATTTATGGGTCTCATAAACGAAAATACATTGGTTTCTTGCTCGTTCTAAGAGCATCTCCAATAAACATAAGATGCACCCTTAAAATTATACTCCAATAAACTCTTTTAATTAACATTTTAATTTAGAACGTAACTTCGACTCTCCAAAACCCACTCTTTATTATTAAATGCATTCAAATTACTTCAATTTTCAATGGAGAAAGACAATATAATAATTTAGAGAAAAGATAGTGAAAATAAAAGATAGAGATAAAACAATAAATATTTTTTGGAAGAGGCAAAATGAAGTGTTAAACATAAAGAGTCTATTGGAGAGAGAGAGAGAGAGAGAGTAAATATTTTTTGGAAGTGGTAAAATTAAGTGTTAAATATAAAGAGTCCGGAGTACTTGAAAATTTTTACTCTATAAATTATATAATATACTCTTTAAAATTAGTCTCTTGAAGATGCTCCAAGTAAATATTTCTAAGGACCCAAGTGTAGAGAAATATATAAAATACATTAGGTTAAAGAATATGAATACATTTTGATGAAGTTAATCAAGCCGTCGACCAGTTCTCCAAGAAAGCTCGCTCAGAGAATCCAACAATCATACAAAATTCTAACATTAGGGATTTCAGATTGAAACAAAAAGGGAAACATACTTCAATACTGAGGAGCTTCACAGTCTTCAGCATAATTGCCCTGCAAAATATATAAGTAACACCCCGCTGCATGCAAATGGCACAGGGACGTTACATGGATTATCGTTTACTTAAACCTGTTCCCGATGCGGAGTGGCAAGAGAAGCTACTGCAGGCACAGCAGATGCGACCAGAAGACCTCTGCTGCTTTGAGTGGATTGTACCACAATTGCAAACTGTGTTGCCGCCAGTGCTGCGGCTTCCTGTTCCAACAAATCAGAGACGGAGACAGGATTTAGGGCCTGATTGGCATGGATATTGAAAAGCCAAAATTTGCTTTTATGCTTGTTTGGATAATTTTCAGGAAATACTTCCCCTCTTATTAGAAGAGAGGAAGTTGACCCAATGTGGTTTCTCAAGAAAGCTCTTCTAAGCAGAAGCTATCCCAACTATACAGGTCAAGACTCATATTATTTCCATATAGAGATCCAGAAACGGGTGCTCAAGGGCCATCGGCCATGCCAGGCCAATCACATTTTCTCTGCCCCATCTCAGTCTGTAGGTCTGTCCCAAGGTGGGCAGGGCCAAGACGGTTGGAAAAGGCCTACGGCTTTATTTTCTAAAAATTATTCCATTCAACATTTCGATGCCTCTACTTCCATGTAACGTGCTTCAATCCCAAAGAACTGGCTTGCACACCCAAAAAGCAAATAGATATTATAACAATTACAATAGAAATAGACCAACCTGTCTCTGCCTTCGCTGTTGCAAGATACTAATGGCCCAGATCATGATATAGCAAGGCAAAAGAAAACCGGCAACTTGAAGCAAGAAAAGCTGCATATATCAAGTAATCAGGATAATAAATAACAAACTAACCACAGCGAGAAAAATTCAAATGACAACATAGAGTTTGCATCAACTTACGGAGAAGAAAGTAGATGCATCTTCATCACCATCTCCATCTCCCTCTCCATCAGTTAAAGACAATGCTTGCCGCAATAGCAGAAGAGCCATTAACTGCCAATAAACAACAGCAAGACTTTTTCAGTTGTTATGCAGGGTAGCATGTCCCAGAATCCAACTGGAGGAATTTTTCATAGGTTGATTTGTGCCTTCAATCTAGTAAATATCAAGAGAAAATTGAATTCTCTGATAATCGCTCAACCGCCAATGTAAAATTCAAAACTTCAAAGATTTTTTTATATCATTTCCGAGAAGGAAAAAAATGTGTTAACGCACAGATTCAAAGTTCCACCCCTTAGATTCTGTTTGTCTCCAGATTATACCCCACCGGTGTGGTTACAAACAGTTGCAGCAATAGTGTTTAAACTGAATACTTTGGAGTTTTGAGACAGGGAGCACACCTTTCCTACAGTCTATTGTTACTCGGACTGTGTCCATTACAACACAACAAGGATAAGGGCATGAGATCGTGTTGGATTGGTACATTGCTAGGAGTTGGACCCATTTTTCTAAAATCTAGTATGTTGGATAAGGCTAAAAATGGTCCAAAATTTAGACATGGGTATGTGTTCACGTGTTAGTTCTAACGAACTTAAAATTACTTCAGAAATATATATACCGGAAATTTTAGATGCATATTTAGGTGTGTGTATATATCCACAAAAATGGAAAATTGTAATAATTCATTTGGATTTCATTTCAAGTGTAGCAATGTGAGATACAAATAAGAAATCATTTTAAATCATACCAAAACAACAAAACGATATAAAGGATCCTCTTCCAATTCAAAGGATTGGACATCCACACCCGAGTCAATCAACATAATGGTTTTAACATTGTCAAGACTCTTGGCGCAATGAAAAAAGAGAACCTTACAATATTTAACCACAGATCCCCCGCTAGCTGTCTCAGTCCTTCGTGTCCTCGCCCTCCCTCTGAGCTCCTGCATTCCTTCCAAAACCACTATTCTATGCACCATTTACCACCGAACACAGTCGGCTCCCTCTTTTCTCGTTCTTGTTCGCTTTCCACCTACTCTCTCTCAGTCACTCTCACTATTGTGTGTGTGTGTTGGGGGGATAGGTTGTAAGTGTCATTCTTTCCAACCCAAATTCATTTCCCATATGCCATTATTGTACACTAAAACCAGTTCTCTCACCAACAACTACTATCAGACCTTTTCCATATTCTCGAGGCTTTCTATGACTAGGTAGACCATTGAGTAGTGATTGATGAAGGGCGCACAAGTAATTGACGAAGAGACTTACAGTGATCTTCCCAATGTTAAGAGAGACGGATTATAAACTGAGTGAGCAGCAGAGAACTGCCATGAATCGAATTTAAAATGACCAAGGGACAGCAGCTACTGAAGCTGGGATAAAAGAGTGCGTAGGACCAAAATCAGATAATATCATATATATTCTCCTAGGAACTAAAGCAGTGTATACATCCGTTTCCATATTTCTCTTGCCTTCCTTCCTAAGAGGCAAAAACAATTGGTTTAGCTTGCATACGGAGCCTAAGTCACATAAAAACACGAGGGAGAAGTAGTGAAGAGCATCAAGATTGATAATGTTGAGTGGCCTTTGAGAAGTTACTAAAATATTTCAAAATAAGTCACGAAAATCAAGTTTGTCAAAATTTCATTATTCAATCTCTTTTCCTCCCGTGTCGTTCTCTTTGCTTTATTTTATTTTATTTGGGTGCATTTAGATGAGACAAACAAAAGAAAATGAAAGAATGATATAGTAACTTCCCTGTAGACTTAAGCCTTCTTTCTTAGTATTTCATCTCAACATTTTACCTCTCTCATTCATTTCATTCTCCATTTTTCCTTTCGTGTTCCTCTTTCATCGCAATCACATCAAATTTTTATTACCCCTAACAGCTCATCATTTTCGCAGGCGATTGTATGAACAAGTACATGGCAACCACCTCCTTCATTTTCCTCTCACAACTCTACCACAAGAAACCACCATCCAATATATTTGCTGCCCTTTTATTTATTCACAGAGCATATGCAACAGTGAAGAGCCAAGGAATGGCACTCCCGCACTGAGAGCACTGCCTTGTGCTTTTGCAGTAACCAATACTTCGCTACCTATTTTTTCACTTTCTAGGCTAATGATTCCATTTGACACTTGCCAAAAGAAGGGGTATTTCTCTCTCAGATAATTTTCTTTTCCTGAAGTTAGCACATGAAACACTGAAATGAAAGGAAAATGACTAATGTCTATGATGAATTTTGTTAAAAGACTAGCAAAGGCTTACAATTAGAGCAGCTGAACGACAGAATGCAGCACCACCATTGCTTGTGCTATTATAGTCATCATATTCAGCTTGAAAGAACTGACGTTCCGCCTCAGCAATAGCCAGAAGACGAGGATCGTGCATATCCAGTGGTGTCCCAGAAATTTGCCATACTCCCCTGAAAGACAGATTAAGAGCCTTTTTGAGCCCTATTTTATTGTAAGAATGCATTTTGGAATAGTACATTGATGGAAAATGTGTGGTTAAAAAATAAAGAAACATTTTGGGTTTGCGTGTAATATTATTTTATTGAAGAATGTGTGGTTGAAAAGAATGGAGGGGAAAATGTATTTTGAAAATAATGGGGATCGAACAATAACTAAACAACCTAAATATCATAACAATGAAAAGAATAGCTAAATCTCAAATCTGTCATAGCAGATTGGCTTTTCCCCCACTTTTCTTTTCCTTTTCCTTTTTGTATGGATAGATGGTGCAAGATGGGAGCAGCCAATAAACACTAATTTAATACAATTAAAGCTTCTTGCATCTCGAATGAATAGAAGACGATATTTTGAACATGTGAAAACAGAAACGACCTGATATCTACGGCAGACTCATCAGGATTAGGCCGTGGAGGAGCAGTATAACCAGGTTGATAAGGCTGCACACAAAGGGAAAAAGCAGCATCACAAAAATGAAATATCATTTTAAAAGTATACACAACTAATTGCATTATACTAACTCCAGACCACACTTAAACAAATTCAGTCTAGATTAAATACACAAAAAATTTGTTTACTTTATTTCTAAGAAAGAACATAACTATAAACAAGTCAATATTTGTTGTATGACAACAGAATTGAATCCTCTTCATTAGGTAATCCCGTATTCCAGGGGTATATATATATATATATAATTTTCAGGAATTCAAAGGTGACTCCTTAAAACAAGGAATGATCTTAGCCTATATTTGGCTCATGTTTATAAATTGTTTATAAACACCCAAGATACTTTTTATCTACACATTTTGAAGGACCCAAAAGTAAAACCCACTTATCCATCGCTCATTTCTATCTATTTATAATTTAAATCATTTATAAACACTTCCCAAACATGCTTTTAGTAATATATTTAAAGAATAAATCCAATAGTAATGATATTCCATAAGATCAGACTTAGCATCTTGTACAGAACATGCACTTTGGAATACACTATACATTTCATGAGGATCCACAGTTTAGAAAGATCAACATTTTCACTCATCCAAGATTGTAAATACTTTTTTTATTCCCCACTGACTGGTGCACAATAGTCACGATTCTGATTATATAAATATCTACTTCCCAATGATTAATGTTCCTGTACAAACACAGAAAGAGTGATCTTGTTTGTTTTTGAAACCTTTAATGTCACTTTAAAGGGCTAAAGTTAGCAAAAGCATGCAAGTAATTATAAAATCTTTGATATTCCCGAATTAATTATACAACATGGTAAGGAATGAAAACATAAGGAGCAAAATAAACCTGATGGCAGATCTCACAATTAATGTCCCCCTTCTCATTGCACCAGTGTTGAACACATTTTCTGTGTGCATACTACAAAAGAATAGTACTCGCAACAATCATTAACTAGCCAATTAAGAAATTGAGGTGCTTGGGGAAAAGTATCAGGGGAAAAAAATTATGACTAGGACAGGAGGAAATTAAGAAGTTGATAGATCATAGAATATTAATTCCCATATAATTACGAAAATCTGTAAGAATTTGCATCATTCACCTAGGCTCAAATAATTCAAGCATCTTGTAGCGGCCTTAACATACACAAAGTTTAGTTTCAGTCTGTTAATGCATATATTAGATATTCATCTGTATGTATAGACAAACATAAAAGCCCCCAGTATCTCAACCACACTTCCCAAACCTCCCCTAGGGGAAGCCAATAAAGACCTGAAGGACAAAGTAATAAGCATAAACCATGAGCAGAATGAAGACGAGAAAATAAAAGAGGAATCCTTTACGTTAAGGAAAAGTCAAAACACAAAAATGTTCAATTCCAAACAGATTCCTCTCAACAAGTTGCTGCAATTCCACCAACCATGTGGACCCAATTTTGGTTGCATGAATCTAGGGCATTAAAGTTGGAATCAGAAATGATATCTTCAACTTTAATGGATATTTTTTAAAGTTCCAATTACAAAGCCCGAAAGTCCACAAAACCCTACATAACTCAACTGTACTACAATGCCAACTTTAATATAAATTCAATGGTGAAAGGAATACTTATTTTTTTGTTTTCATGTCAAATTCATTATAAAGATCTAAATTTGAAGTACCTAGATACAACCTCAATTTTGAAAATTAAAAAAATGCACCAATAGATGTACCATTGTTCAATTTGCGCCAGACAATTGCACCCCTTCAAATAAAATAGGTAGGGCGAAGTACGTAAACTTGAAGTAAATCTACTTTTATTCTCAAGGACAATAATACAAGAAGGTAAGAAATAAAAGTTGAAATTCATGTTTTACTAACATAAGATGCAGAGTCAAAACCTGATAAAAAGTATAAGCATTTACCTTAAGACTCCCACAGCAGGCACAAGGGCTCTCCAAATTGTTCAAGGAATCATCTTCCTGGCAAATGCGGCACTCTGCCAACCCTATCAGCGGAGCCTCCTCATTCTCCTCCTCAACGACAACGTTTGCCTCCATTGAAGACGAGGACCCCACCATTTCAGGCTGCTTTCCTAAGGGCCCACGTCCAGCGGCCTCATGAACCGGCTGGCCAGGCCTTATTGCAGCCTCCTCCGGCTTCACTAGCTGGTCCACGTGCACTACCAAATGATCACCCATTGACACCTTCAAACACCACCACAAACAACTGCTACACAGAATCACAAAAACAAATCCCTCAAATTATTTTGATCTTTTGTTTTGTACACTCAGCATAAAAAAGCCACCTAAATTTTTTTCCCTCGATACTCAGAGAAACCCCATTACATCAAAGTGAAAAAATCATAAATTATTGATCCTGAAAATCATATTTTTTTTCGGTTATACCCTTCAATAAACTCTAATGTGAATAAAATATGAAAGTAATGAAATGAAATCCACTGATCACGCTGGAATATGCAGCGGGATCAGAGAATTTCTTAAAGATATGATCTAAAAAGAAACCTAGTTACAAATAATACAATAAAGGAAAAAAAGAAGAAAATAAACAAGAAAATTATAGAAAATGTACCTTAAGAGAAAACGAACGGAAATGCAAACGGGAATGGAATTGAATTCGCGAGTTCCTTGCTTCACCAAAGAAAGAAATTAGACAAAATGCACGTGTAGTTGAAACCGCACTAGCATTTTTTTTGGTTGATGTGATGGATAATATATGGTTGAAAAAGAAAGAAAAATTATTGATGTGATGAAAAATATTATTTTATTGAACAATGTATGGTTAAAAATGAGCAGAGGAATGATAATGAAAAAAATATGGCCCAAACAGGGACGAAGTTTCAAAAAATGTCCACTTGTCATATGTAAAAACATCCAAAAAATATTCAATGTCCATTTCACAATTATTTAGACCAAAATGCCCGTTGAACAGTTTTTAATTCATACCTTTTTTATATGAAATGAAACAAGAATTCAAACACTTGATTTCTCCTACTCTCTCGTTTCTCACAACCCTCAAGTCATCCCGTCACTCTTCGCCCAAAATTTCTCCCACGGTGACGATAGTGACTGGCCACATGGACAGCGACGGTAGTCACGGGCTAACGAAACTACTCTTCGCGGCTACACATGATCGCTTTCCCTCCCGTTCCAACTTCCAAGCTACGCGGCTCTGTCTCCACCTCCGTCCGTCCTCACTCCTCTCTGGGCTCTCTCGGTCTCTCGGCACTCAGCACAGTCAGCACTCAGTCTCCTGGTGAGGTAAGTTCCGACCCTCAATCAATTTTAAGATTTGTTTTATAAAAAAGTTGTCTGGTTTCTATGGTAAGGATCTTCTGGATGAGCCCAGGCAACAATCTACCGGTGTAAGAATGAAATTGTAAGGAATAGTTGATGAAACATGAAGATGTAAGTGTGAGATTATACTACTGCAATTGACGCAGGTAGAAGATTATAGTCCAAGGAATATTCATTGTGCTGACATTTAGTAACAGGGCCCATTTAATTAGTTTCCTTGAATTCTTAATATATTATTGGTCATTTTAGGCAATGACATTTGAGCCGTACTTTGTGCCTCGGCTCAAGATCGGGGCACAGATAGAGGCGCCAAGTGGTGTCCCCCTATTGGAGGGGGGCTGCCACTTGGCGCCCCTGTCTGTGCCCCGGTCATTGAGCCGGGGCACAAGGCTTTTTCCATGACATTTATCCTATTCATTTGGACAGCATAAATATAATGTAACATTCGGCCATATTTGTTAAGGAACAAAGTCACTAAAAATTTCTTTTACCTAATATATGAATCAGAATTATGTAGGTAAACAAGTACACAATAGTTAATTGTGTTTCTTATTGATGTAAAGTAATTGTGTTTCTTATATTTGAGGTAAATTATTTGAGTTCCTTATTGAGTTTCACATTAATTTTCTGATTTAGGGATTTAGGGTTTTTTTTGAAAATTGATAGTTAGGAATTTGTAATTAGGGCTTTCAGAGATTTAGGGATTTTGGTGAAGTTTATCGGTAAGAACGAAATTTGCTGTAATGAAATGGGTTTTCATCCGTTTGAGGTTTAGTTGGTTTAATTTTGTGAAAAGGGCTACACTGCTTGTAGTAAAGTCAAACCTTGGTTCTGTTATTATAAATGTGAAGAAATTGTGGGTTGAATTTGCGATTTTGTTGATTTTTCTGCTCTTTTCTTGCTAACCTTCTGGGTGTAGAACAATGAGATTGCAATTTAAACAAAGACTTAAACAAAACATAATCTCATAAATAAGATTTTTACTTTTTCCGAGCCACGTGGGCTTCCATTTGTAATGTTAGTTAGCATTTACATTACGAGTGATTACATCTTCTTTCCAACCATGCAAAGTTAACAACATAGCATGTTATTTTTCTAGGTGAAGTTGTAAGTTGTAAACTATGTTATCTTTTCAACTGTGGACGTTGCATTCTATGAGTACTTTAATCAATGTTTTTGTGTTATTCTGCTAGTTTGATGTCGAGAAAAATTAAATTTTTATATCTCCATGTCCATGTAGTAATATCTTCCTTTCATACAATTCTATTGAGATAATTTCATATTTACATAAATCTGACAAACTGATACAAATCTAAAGTGTTCTGAATTTTACATTTCGAACTTCATAATATTCTACATAAATTTAATAGTATACTTATTCAAGTATGTTAACTTGAATTTTTTTGTATTATGTAGTAACTGTTATTTCTTTCTACTTTACATTGTCTTCAATTATTTGTCTTATCTCACTCTTCCTTTGTTCGTTCTTATATTCTTCGTCTTGTTCGTTTCCCTTATT